>CAODLS010888796.1:0-14236 GCA_948243855.1 Flueggea neowawraea
TACCCTTCTAAATTAATCACTAATATACCCCTTTTGAGCCTTGTAATTTTTCTTTGTTTGAACCTGCTTTAACCATCCTAATTTCTTTGATAGACCTCTACAATTGCACCTAGAGTTGATAGTATTTATTAGTTAATACATGCCAATGTTTGTTTTTAATATTGATGTTATTTATTATGAATGAATTGTCACATCTTGGAATTAATTTGAGCCTATGTTGTTAAAAATCACATTGCTGCCCATATTTGATGTTTATGTTGTATGAATGTCGTTGCAAGAAAAAAAGAAGAAGAAGCAAAGCAACGATGAAATGGGAAGTTTTGTGGAATCAATAGTAAATGCTTAAATTTGCATTTAACTAATGTTGGCTATAGATGTAATGCTATGCTTAGAAACATCAATGATATGTATTTGTTTTAATTGGCATGTATTAACTCGTTTTATCTTTGTTGCTCTCAACTTATTTCTTTGTTCACCCCTATGTTTAGCCATGTTACAAGCCATTAAAAGTCCTCTTTGATTGGTGAATTAATTCAAGTACTCTTATTTTGGTGGAGAATCGATCGATTATCAAGCCTTGGCAAGAGCTATGGTTAACTCGAGTGTAAACACGTCACCCCAAATACTTTTGAGCGATTGAGTGATATTCGTGAGGGTTTGGTTTTGCTATTCTCTAGGGGGCATTATCGGTGTTGGAGATAATCTTTTAGATTATCGGCTGGCCCGACGCTAGTTGTGTTCTTCTTAAATATTCGGTACATGTCGATTTGGGCGAGACTAAATGTGGGAATGTAAAGGGTGATTTGAAGTTGGTTTTCTCATTGTCTTTGGATTATCAAATGCTTGAGGACAAACATGATTTAAGTGTGGGGAGATTTGTTAATGTGCATGTTTGCATTAGCATTTTATTATTATTTTGCATGCATTATCATTCATATTTTTGTGTTTTTATGTTACTTTGTGTTTAATTGTGTCCAAGGGTTGATTTGGTCAAGAAGGATGGATTTGGAGCCGTTTTGAGTAAAGATTGGATTTGAAGCGTCATTGCAAGACCTAGATGTAAGGGGGTAGACTTCAAGACACGCGTCTGGTGCTAAAACACACGTTTTTAACCACTGGAACAAACAGAAAACGTGACCAACTGAAGAGAAATTTTAGGAAGGCTATTTTTGGAACTTTTGGACAAATCTAATTAAGTTTACAAGTTGAGTGTTTGATATAAATACCTAGTCATTAGTTTTACTTTCTCTCTTTAGACATTCACAGCCTAGAACAACCATCTTTATTCTTTTGCATTCTTCTTTACATTATGAACAACTAAACTCTTTTCTAGTCAAGGTACAATCAAAGTTGATCTTTAATTAATTGTGAGGTTCTGTTTTAATTGTTCTTTACTGTTTATGCATTTATTCTTTTCCTGTTCTTGAATGATTTATTATTATTCTTTTGATTGATTTGATAACGGCCGATTGAATTGATTGATAGGATAATATATTGCTAGTTAGATTCGTAGATCCGTAATTGTGTATCTAGCATAGGTGGTAAATTGATGTTGTTGTTGTGATAATGAACTTCAACTGTCATTGATGGAATAAAATAATCTTGCTTAAATAAACTGCGACTTTCGAGTTTGTTAGCTTGGGTTGAGTCTTTATAATTCTTAATGCAACCAATAAATGAAATTCTGCATGGCATCCCGGGGATTGTTTGTTGGTTAAGGAAGTAGTTTGCAGGGCGTCCTGGAACTAACAAAGCAGTAAGTAAAGATTAGTTACCAAGTGCTTCACATGTAACTATAATTTGTTTGTATGAACAGTACTTAATTATCTTTCGTTATCTGTGATCAATTAATTAAGTGAGACAGAGATGTATCTTGACTAGGTTTTCATGATATTGATTTCTTTCTTATTAATTCTGTATTCTTGATTTCTTTTATTGCTTTATTTAACTGTTCTGTTCGACCTTTTACAACCAATTCACATCTTTATTTTTACAATTATTTTATGCAATTAGATAAGTTTTTACCAGTCTCTGTGGATTTGATCCTGCTTGCCATTGTCTTCAAATATTGTTTATTTCTGGCTTAAAGTAGAATTTAAATTTGTTGATTTCGACACCTATCAGAAGTGAACACAACCCCTAGACAAGAATAAAGAAGATAAGGTTGATTTCGTCATAATAATTTGTCTCTATCAGCCACATCAACAATTTCTAATAAAATATTGATTGCTTCTTGATGGAGGGACTTAATTATAACTGCGTTTAAACCTCAGGAATGTAGATTGCATGCGCCAAAACCACAAGGACATAATTACTATTTTCGATTAACCTCAAGGACTCAGGAATTAATTACCCAAATTTTTAATTAATTCCACATCAGAGGTGAATGAGTGCATACTAATCATGTCATTAGTTTTTTATACTAAAAATAGCCACGCACTTGCTCGACAAATTAATTAGGCTAATCTTCCGAACAAATGTCACAATTTACTCCAAATTCTGCTAGAGATGCCTTTATTAATAAAAAAGCAAAGCCAAAAGCTTCACTTATATATTACAATGTAAAGGATATGAGACCCCATTTGCATCACTAACAAGGATGTGCCTAATATGTATAGGAGGTCTATCCAGAACATGATATCCTAAAGGCAAGCTTCTAGCCACATTAGATAACCAATCCGCTGCTTGATTACACTCCCTATAAAAAAGTTTGAATTGAATCTCCCAAGGCTTGTCAAGAAGCTCATGAATTGCCAAGATGAGTGACTGATTTTGGTTCCTTGTGTTATCAATTGTCGCGACCCATTTTCGAACCATGACTGGCGTATGAGAAAGACCGTCAATGAGAGCCCGACCTGTTTTGCACAAACCTCAGATATTCAAAAACGTTACCCAATTTCATACCTATACCAAATCATTTATTATTAAAACATTTGATATAACAACATCTCGGTGCGAAGCTCTAAAACAAAGAGAAAGCCTGACCAAAAGGGCGCTACTAACCAATAATACAGACGCCTCACTAAGCTAAAGATGTCGAACGGTTGTCGAGCCAAAAGTCAGCTTGCAAATAGGGATAAAATAAACAAGAAAAGGAAATGAGAGTAAGAACCCAGTAAGGGACAACACTCTCAATTTACCTTATACGTGTCTCACAAAGACTGATTTAAAATGAGTGTGAAAATATCACATACAAGTATAAGGGAGTGTATATATATATATATATATATATAATAGTTTTCCCAAAAATATTTCGAAAATGTTCGCAATCAAGCAAACAATATGCACAAAAACATTTTTGTCAATAGTCTTAATTCAAAAAAAAAACAAAGTTATAAAACCAGCGATATAGGACCAGAAGCAAGATAACATTATCACAGGTGTGGTCTCTGCCACGACCCCAAATGTATAATCAATGTAGACTCTGCTACTAATCAAAAATAAATAATATGTTGGATCAGAACACAGGGCTATCGACATCCCTGGTAGCTGGAATTTCTCAATGCATTAGTATACCAAAGACTATGTACCCCATAGCATAGGCGTCTCATATCCAAAAGCAAAAATAGTAATAGTTATATATATATATATCAAATTTCAAAAAGAACAGATATTGATTTTTAAATCAAGTAATCAAATTATTAATTTAGTCAGTCATCGGATTAGTCCAATTCAGAATATAAGCCCAACACATCAAAAATATATACAGTTTGAAGATAAAACCTATGTGTCTGGAGTTGTCATCCACTCACCTATATGTCCAAGCTATAGCAGTCAGGCTCCATTATCAAATGGTTGATCTCGCTGACACTAACAACAAGCTAAAACAAAGTATATCAGAAACAAAACAACATGTGATATTGGTATTGTGGCAGTACCAAAATGCTTGCACATTAATATGCAGATTCAGACAATCAAACAACTCCCGAAAACCCATCTCAGTCAAAGATCTATTGCTCTTGTACAAAAATTCAGAATTTATGTAAAATTATATTTTGGTCCCTGAACTTTTGTAAAATCACATTTTATTCCTCGAGATCTCGTAAATTACAAAATAGTCCTCTAATTTTTAAAATTACAAACAGGTTCTCAAAGAAGTCAGAATTTTCAAATAAGTCTTCAAACTCTCAAAAAATACAAAACTTTCCTCAAAATTATAAATACGACTCCAAGTTTTTCAAAATTACAAATCTAAACCTCAAGTTTCAAAAATTACAAATCGGTGACTCACTTTCTAAAAATTACAGATTTGTAGATTATTTTCCTAAAATTACAAAAATAGTATAAAGATTTATTCTCAAAAATAGCTAACTCTCGATTCGGTTGATACTCGATGTAACCAATCATCCACATTGGTCAATATGAGCATCAAGAACATTAATCTATCAGCAATTTCATCAAATAAACTCATAATTTCAAAGAAATCAACCAAATCCATCCAAAACCCTAGCTTCACCAAAATCACATCAAATCTCTCGAATTCAGGCATGATCTAGGTGTTTCTAGTATAGTTTTACCATAATCTATCATCCTCTAACATTCATACCAACAGCTATCATCAAAAACCACCCACATTTGCTCAAACTGTCACAAACCCTAACCACCAATCAAAAATGTGTTTTGATGCATAAAAAGAAGGAATAAAGGTGAAAGAAACATGATCTTACCTCAATAATTGATGGAGAACGATGGGAAAACAATGGGAGAGTGACTTGAGTGGGCCTGGGGTGTTTATGGGCGAAAAAGTGGAGTGAACAGAGTGGTGTCGGGTTGAGGTTTATATAGAATCGCGACCCGTTAATCGACTATCCAAGAACTTCCTCACCGGTTGACTACCCAAATGGTCAGTCGACTACCTACCTGGTAGTCGACTACCCATATCATGGGTCAACTAGTGGGGACTGTATCCTTACAAATTGACTTATTTTGCTTCTCCCATCCAATCCGATCGAACATCACCAAGATCAAAGGTCTTAATTCACTCTAAAATGTCTTCAAACATCTAATCTTCATCTCCAACAACTAACCATCATCCCAAACATTCAAAGATCCAAATCAAAAATTAAAAGGACCAACAAGAAGTCTATTCAGAATGGACGAGGTATTACATCAGCTTTGGAGATCATTTGGATGGCTGGCAAACTGTCGCTTTCCTCCTTCACTTTCTTGTAGCCTTTTTCCCAGCACAGCAGCAGGCCCTTAAATATTCCCCACAGCTCTGCTGAAAGAATTGAACAGCAGCCAATGTATGTTGCGAAACCTACAAGCCAATTTCCGTTATGGTCTCTAATGATTCCTCCCGCTGATGCCATGTTTTCAGTTTGAGAAACCGCTCCATCCGTGTTGAGCTTTACGAACTCAGCGTCAGGAGGTTGGCAGTGAAACCACTTCATTCCGCCACTTCCAAATCAACCAACAGGTTACACAGAAGACCACTTTCTACGGTACGTCCCCAGTGTGTGTATTCGAGTCTTGTAAGTTGAGCAAGAACCACGTTTCCGTGTTGGTTGAGAAGAAGGTAGCCTGCTTTTAGTATCTAACATCTCGATCCAGATGGTTTTCGCTTCAATACAATCCCACAGCACGTGGCAACATGATTCTTCCATCCCAACCCAACACATAAATCGCGACAGGGATCACTCGCAACATTCCTTCTTGCTCGCTTCTGATTTGTCATTAAAGCACCACATAAAACAAGCCAGCAGAAGGTCCGAATACCCGGGAGTCTCCAAACCACCTTCCATTTTACCTCCTTTGGATTCCAATTATAGGAGCACTGAAGCTCATAGGCCGTTCTGATGGAAAAATCCCCAGAGCTTGACAGACCCCAATGAAATTGATCTGCACCGGCATTTGTGTCCGGACCTGCAACAAGTAAAAGCAAAGAGTTAGGCAGACTGAACTCAGCATGTTCCAATTGCAGTTACCTGCGTTGTCAATGTATGCTGCGACTTTCTTGTCCAGCTCCACGGCATCCATTTGGTGTACAATCTTCTCCACCAGCGGTTCGTTTCCAGCCCATGTGTCCCTCCAAGACCGAACATGGTTCCCATCACCCACAGCCCATCGTAGACCCTTCAACGCGTTTTACATATCCCTTTCCAAAGATAGGAGCTGTTATTCGGACTTAGATGTGTAGGAATTTCCTGTTGATTGCACTTGTTTTTGGCTCTAACAATCCTAATCATGTCATTACGGAAATATCAAAAAAGAAACAATTATGTTATTACTTTGTCAGGCCAAACATATCATCCATCGTATTAGACAACCAGAATAGCCTCCGCCTTTTAATGCCTTTGACATGATATATTTATTTTGTGGTCAAATTTTATATAAAAAGAATTAGATGTCATTTATTACAATTCTTTTATTTCGTGAATTTTTCCGTTTTATGTGAAATATAGTTTTTTGATAAATTATGAGAAATATAATTAATGAATAGTTTCTTTTGTTTTTATTAAATATTCAATTTTATATTTTTTCAATCGCCAAAAAAAGATATTTTAGACTTCCAATCGCAATGTTTGCCAACCCTCAAATGATTCGCTAAATGTTAGTAAATGTTAAACAAGTTAAATTATTCCTTAAAATATTAGCAATTATTCACATGTATGTTAAGGTCCACTAGTTTTAGTAGTTAAGTGATCATAGTGTCTACCAAAAAGAATGAGCAATGAGTGATTTAGTTTGTTCGGGAGGAGAATATGCTTTGTAAATAATACATAAAATGAAATATTAATAGAATAAAAAATAAAAAGATATGTATTTTTCAAATATATAAACAATTTCTATAGAAATATAAAAAATATAAAGGCAAAATTCATAGCAGTCCCCGAGTTTTGGTGTATTGTCCATTCCGGTCCCTATTAGCTCTAAAATAGCAGCTTCAGTCCTTCACTCTTACCTTTGTTAATTTTACATAACAGAAAAGGAAAAAATACGAATTTATCCTTGAATTTAATATATATTTTCTCACTCTCAAAACGAACTGAACCGAACCTAACTCATTTCAACTCCTTAAACCCAATCTTTCTCTCTAAAAAAACCAAACAAACCCAACTCACCTTACTTTGAAAGAACAAACAAACCCATCACCATAAACCTGAAAACCACCACCCAACCGAACCCACCCAATCCTTCTTCTTTCTTTCCTCCCTCCCTCATGAAACTGAAACCCACCACCCAACTGAACCCACCCAGTCCTTTCTTTCCTCCCTCATGAACTCAAAACCTACCACCACTAAAGCCAAAAACTAAAAATTTAGTCCAACCATAAACAACCAACCCGAACCTACCCATTCCTTCTTCATCTCCCCTCACCACCTTCCTTGACTGTTTTCCTCTTAGCCACCACCATCGGTCTCTTTCTCAACACCACAACCCAGAGCCGCCGCAGCCACCGTCACTCTCCTCTCACTCTTCGTCACACTCCACCAGATCGGACACCATCGTAGTTCTCTTTCTTTCTCTCTCTCCCTTCCTCACAATAGATCTCGCCTCTCTCTTCCTAATCTAAAACTGAAATCAACATCTACTTTACCAAAACCCAAGCGAGAAGTGCAAACGAAACCCGAAATGAGAGGGAAGAATAGAAATCAAAACATAAAATCAAACCCACCAGATTTTCAAGGAACAAAAATCGAAATGTTCAAGCTTGACGAATCCGTTTTTGTGTTTCTGTGCTTCGGTCCATCGATTTCAGCTTGATTTTGGATGAGGGAAGTCGTCCAAGCGGTGGATGAGATGCAAGTGTTTTGATGCTTTGTCTTGATTTTGTTCATTTTGAAAAAGAAGTTTGGGTTTGCGACGTTTTAGAGGAAGAAACAGTGGAGAGAAAGCACGAAGATATGGATTCAATTTTCCTGGGTTTTAGTTTGGTGGATTGATATGGATTTTTTTGGGTTTTAGTTCTTGATATGGATTCAATTGTTTTTTGGCGATGAGAGAGAACGAGAGAGTTTTGATGAGAGAAAAAATAAAGGGTAATTTCGTCATTAGATTTTTAAAATTAGCAGGTCTCATGTGCTACATCAGATTTTCTGACTAACGGTGACAGATAGAGGAATTAGATCGGCTATTTTATATCTAATAGGGATTAGAATGAGTAATATACAAAAATCTCGGGGATTGTCATGTATTTCATCTAAAATATAATGATCCAAGCAAGAACAAAATTAAGAAAATAGGAAAAAGTTGAAAAAAATAGTTGGTTTGACCGACAGTGAGCTTTTGGTAGTCCAATAAAAGAAAGGAATTGGGAGGGAACTATTGGCACAAATGAAATGAGATGCTTTGGCAGTCGCAACTTAACGTGAATGCTATGTGCATCAGAAGTTACAGCCACTTGGCACATCAAATCCTTGTGCTTCATTTGTCCCCTTCTTTACTTCAATTTGATAATTAGCTTAAAACTCTGCAGAATCCCTAATATCCTATGCAGCTTGATTTGCAGGCCTGAAGTGAAGTTGTGGATATACATAACTTGTCGTAAAACTTATAATATTGAAATCAAATTGATTTTTCACGGACGGCTGCTAGAGTAGTCGGTGTGGTTCCCCAGTAGATGCAGTGCATCCCGGGTTCGAACCCTCTTGCATGCGGTTGTAATAGTCTCCTCCTATAGGAGTTGTAGGATGGTCAAAAAAAAGAAATCAAATTGATTTTCATTGTGCATTGATGAAGTAAAAGATAGTCAAGTTTAGGATTAAGCATATAGCAAATAATACATAATAGATATAAAGTTTTTGAATTGTAGAAAAGTAAAGGAAATGACTTAAAAAATATATTTAATCAGAATGAAGCCAATAGATTTCTATAAGGTGGGCAAAAAATTTAGATATTTATATGTATAATTGATTATCATTTGGAAAAATAAAACAAATATAATTCCCTGTTTGTATTTTATTGAAAGCATACCATATATTAGAAATTGAGAAGGGCAAATTTAATAGACAATGGGACATTAAATATAAAAAATGTAAAGGAAAGAATAACATGATCAGTTTAAAAATGATAAGTTGGTCAATACGTTGAATATTGAAAATGAAATAGAATTATTTCTAATCTAATTTGGGAGAAAAAGCATAAGCCATGGTGCTTATGTGGCTTTGTTAACGTGTTTTTTTTTTGGCATAGCTAATGTGCTTCATGTTATATGCTATAATCTATATGTTAAAAATATATTAAATCTTATATGTACCAAACAAACTCACAAGTGATTGAAAGAAAAAGATTGTTCCATTCCATGTCCACAAAAAGAAAAAGATTTGTGTACGAGTTGTGGAGAGTATAGACGCAGAGAGGTGTATGGACTGAGGGGCCTTTGATATGAATTTGTTTGCGCGAGGAAAGGAATATATATTTTGTGAGTTACAGGATATCAAAAAATACTAGCATATGCAAATACTCGATTTGTTCAACAAATGTGAAATAAGCGCCTACAATTTGCTTCGTAAGGGGGCCTGCGCCCCCTCTACTATCCTCCTGATCAGTAAATATATTTGATTAAGCACCAAATTATAAAATTCATAAAACAACATAGACAAAATAGCTACACTTCTGATAACAAATTTCAGATTTCAGACTCCATTAGCCACAGCCACAAAAGCCAAGTGAAACCTCCATTTTTGTATACTGGAAATAGAAATTCTTGGTCTTCTCCTTAGCACGTCTTACTAAAAAAAGCACCATTATTGTAACTTGCAAACCTTTATCTAGATTTCACTAAAATTTCTGAATAATAACTGAATTGGCAAGGTTTTCCTGTTCTATTGTCTGTGTTGGATCGTTGAGAAGCCTAGGAGGGAATCCCATCAATTGCAGCTGATAATTCCGAGCACCACCAGGTCTTGATGCATCAATGAATCCTCTGATGTCATTGACCGTGTGGTAGTAGTTGAAGTGGGCTATCATTCGAGCCCCGTCAGCCAACCTAAGCTGAATAGATGTTGTTGGCAATGCTTCATCCACAACTAGGCCAGCCGAAGGGGTTGGAGCAGCATTCATAGAGTTCAAACTGTCTGCTGGTTCAGTTGCCCCAGATGTGCTGCTACTGCCTAGAGTTCTGCCAACACCCTGAAATGGAACGTGGTGTTGCTTCTCTGGTTCCTGTAATAACCAAAAGAAAGGACGTTGTTGCAACTTCAATGCATGTTGGGGCAACATAGATGGAAATCAACTAAAAATAGTGATTTGAAAGCGCTTGTTTGTTATTATCGACATAGAATATTTCTTAAAACCAATGCGCTTGTAGCTCATTGGTATTGGGGTAACCTCCAGCGCTAAGGGGTGGGAGCAAATAAAATGACACATCCAAAAAAAAATATATATTTTTCTTCACAACAAGCTGTGAAACCTATCTATCTGATCTTATTCAGGAACTTAATATTGGTAAGAAAACAAGAAGACAAGTTAAGAATGGAAACTCACTGGGCATTTTTCATCCCTTCTAATCAGATTGACATGAATTGAGGACCTCCTATCTGCAGGCTCAAGCTCCTTAGGACACTCGGACTTTCGGATGCTCTGCAAAGTGCATAGCGAACAATTTCAGAAAATAATACGCCAAAGATACAGTGAAAGCAAGCAGGGACTAACCACCACCAATGCCTAGATTATGCAATCTGGTAAGAAATAGAGTGATTGGGTATGCAACAGCTATAGGGACCAACAATTCCTTTTCTACATCACTACACATTGTTCACTCATGTAAAGGAAGATCACACATCTGAACGTTGCTTTACATATATTTTGAACTGCTTACAAATGCTGAAGCCGACAATAAAACATTAGAAATCACCCATCTCAAGCACATAAAGTCCAAATTCTGGATTTTTTTTAAAATTCCGCTTTATCATGCTACTACTGTTTATGTCATTGAAACATACACTGGCAATGAAGTTACCTCCAAAAACGAAGCATTCTCAGGATCATCGAGCCTTCTCAAGGGGCCATCATTTACAGTGAAACCATTGGACCAGAAAACAATATTATGAACAACAGCTTCAGGTTGCCGTGGAGCTGACGGGACAGTTTCCCCTGAAAGTAATCTACCAGTGCCGGTAAAACTTCTTGTGGTAGAAGACGAATTAAGGTGATCAAGAGAACCTTCAACAGCTCCCAGTTGCCTGGCCTGATTGAAGATAGCATCTACATCATTACCACTGGCCTTAGAAGGATCTTGGACAAGCATACCACTGTAACAACATAAAAATTATAAGAGTAAGATCCACTAACTACGTATGTATCTTGAACACGATAATATCAAGTTTACAAAGAGATGTTCTAAGAAAGTAAATTTGGTAGTTTTAATGGGACAGCAGGAATCTCTCCTCTGTTTATAGATTATAAGAATAACCAAAATATTATTGTTTTAGAAGAAAAAATATATGGAGATCCTATCACCATGCATCAATAAAAAAAAATGCTATGGTACCAAGCAACTGGGTCAACTATCAATTGAATCTTCCCCAAATTTAAAAGGCAAGCGACGAAAGAAACAAAAATTAGAACTTGGTAGAGTATATAGGGCATCCAATCACAGCAAGGATCAAAGTTAACAGAATCGAACTCAGAGAGCAGAGGAAGAAGGCGAGAATAATGAAACAACAAAAAGTAGGGTTTAGAGAGAGAGACCTCTTCTCGCCACCGGTGTAGTACTCCTGAGGAGCATCGTCGTCACTGTCGGAGTCGGGACCGGAGTGCCTATTGAGATCGGAGAGAGTGCGGATGCCACCTGCTCTGCTGCTGGATGCCTTGCCGACTTTCTTGTCGCGGGAAGCCATCGCTGCTCGCTCGCTGTGTTTTTAGTTTATTAATGGATTGGATAGAGATTCTCTCTCTCTCGATGCCTTCCCTGTCCTCTCCCCTTTGGTCGGGTCTACTCTGCCCCCACTGCTTTAGACGCTCTATTTAAAGCGCGTCTGCCTTCTTGGTTTTTTGTTTTTGACGAATCGTCTTTTATTCCTCATTATTTACACGTGTAGCAATCCTCCACTTCTGTCCTTAAAAATCATTTCATAATGTAATTGGAAATAAATAAAAGTCTTCGTAATAATAATCAGGTACTAAATTAGGCTTATCTTTAACCAATCAATTTTGTACTTTTGGCATCTCCATGGGAGTCCAATAACGCACTGTCCCATACCATTATTATTTTTTTTTTTTACTTTCGTTTTCCATTAAAAATATCCTTTTACGCCAGTCTTTTAACAAAATCCAATTTTTTTTTATCACATTATTGTGTTTATATCTTAAACAAGCCCCGCCAATAAATCAAGGTATATTTTTCAAAAGTAGCAACAAAATCCAAGTAACAGCATTCACACTAAGATTTGCCGACAGAAGATTTGTATTAGTCATTAATAAGATAAGATGTCGACCCCACAGAAGGTAGAAAATGGAAGGCGACAATACTTCTCCGGCTGGAGATGGTTTGAGGCATTAAAGAGATTCAAAATCCAAACGCATTGCTTGCTCCCTTCTGTAGTGCGGAATCGATCGTTATTGCTAAACTCATTTAACTGAAACATATATTTTATGTACAGTATAAAAATGTCTTCAACATAAATCCGAGGGAGCTCTCTTTCTACCAGAATTAGACCCTTCAGTTCTTTGATCTGACACACCGAGTAGTGCCCTCCGCCGACTTACAGCACTCTCTATATATTCGGCTAGCGGTGGAAGACTCTCTGCTTCTCCATCTTTACCTACTTGTCCTCGAATTATCTATCAAAATCACATAAAATAAAATAAAAAAAGTAAACCAGTTAAAAGTTTACAACAAGACACTAATAATTTAAAACGAAAGGAGAAGCAAAATTACCTTTGCTGCCCAGGAACGTTCTGCCTGTTGACACACATCCCTAATATCTCTTCCAGACATGCTGACAACAATAATTGGTAACATATAAGAACAAAGCACGAAATCACACTCCAATGCTTGCATTATGAATTGATGAACTATTGAACTATAACAAATCCATTAGGCATTTGCAGATTAAGTTCAACTGAACAAAGAAAGGCACCAACAAGGCACACAATAATTAGAACCTTAACTTCAAAGAGCGGAGTTCTAGACTTGAATAGAACGACCTTTCTAGGATCTAAAGTGCCTGCCAATCAGAGGAAAATTAAATTTTCCCAAAAAAATAACTTACTCTTCTGTTGCTTTGGCATATTCCTCTAATTCAGATTTTGTTAAGTGCTTTGCATACTGGGCAGCTATTTCCTGCCGATTCTGGTAATCAGGTAGGCCAAAGGTAATCATGGATTCAAACCGACTGCACATGCAGATAAACCGTTACTTAAAAAAACTAAAATAAACTCCAGCTACACTACCCCACACAAATAATCAGAATCCATTTACCTTATCAAAGCAGGATCAAGGTCTTGTTTTCTATTTGTGGCAGCTATAACCACCACCTTCTTATCCTGTTCAAATCCATCCATCTGCAGAACAAGGAAATGTTTCATAAAGGTGCTAAAGAATTTATCCATGGGGTACGTCGAAGTTTGTATACGATTAACCATGCAATATTCATAGGCATTGCTTGGAAGAAAAGGTCCAGACTGAAGTTGCTAACTGTACAAGAGAAGCTTACGTAAATTAGCAACAGTAGGAAATATACAAAGAAAGAGGATCATTTGGAGCAAAATATATGTGGTCCGCCCAGGTGGTCATTTTTTTAAATATGACAGCTCCGACACAGTGAATCTATTATTAAGTGGCAAGACAATTAAAAGCTTTCAAATGTTATTTCAAGCATTGCTTTAAGTTTTAAATGGAATGCAAAATGCAGAGTGGGCAGAAGAGGTTTTTTAATGGAAATCAAAGGAACGAGATAATACAAGAAAAATACATTGATCACAAGAGAAAGGAATATTTGTGTAACAGAAACCCATGTACACCTGTCGCAATAAAACTGACAAAATTCTACGAGTAGCCTCATGCATTTCACTATCACGGGCAACAGCAAAAGAATCAACCTGACATAATGTTAAGAAAGAATAGCAAAATTAAATCTCCGATAATGAATCCATTAGGGAAATTGGACAGAAATAAGGCATTGTTGCTAGTTACGTTAACAGAGGGAAAAAACCTTGCATTTGTTACCTCATCTAGAAATATGATTGCACCATTGGGGAGTTCATTGGCAAGTGAGAAAACCTTCCCCAGTAAGCGCTCACTCTCCCCATAGTACTTTGACATGACAACCTCGAGTGGCACATATAGCAA
>CAODLS010888806.1:0-27289 GCA_948243855.1 Flueggea neowawraea
TTTGAAAATTATTAAAAAAATATTTAGAATACAATGTATTATAGGTACTATAATTAATTATTAAATATAACAAAATTTACAAATAAAAAAAAATGACGGGATAAAATAGTGGATTAAAAATAAATTTTTTTAAAAAAAAAACAAACCAGAATAGAAGTCGAACCGACAGTTAAACCGATTAAAACCAGTCAAAACCGATTAGAGCTAGAACTAAACCGAAATCAAAACCGCCCAAATCGTAAAAACTACAGTTTAATTTCAATTATCTCATTTCACAAACTGAAATTTCCGATTCCTGAACCATTACTATTGAACCCCACAAGTAAGAACGTAGTCGTTAAGATTGTGGAAATGAGTTGAAATTGGAAAGGGACGCTTTTCGGGTCAGGATCAAACTCGGACTTTTCTACTTCTACAATTATTAGCTTCAACTCAACAAGTTTCTTTATCCTTCATAATATTGTATGGCCACTATGCGAAGTGCCAACAACAACATCATCTCTTCTTCTATTTTATATCCACCTCCTAGAATATACTGCTCTATCTTCATCATCACCAATTAAAAATAATGCAAAATTTTAAATCTTCCGTTTGTGCCAGGTGATTAAGTTAGTTTTCAAATTTATAATGATAAAAATAATTTTAATACTACTAAATTGCAAATCGATTATTTTTTAGAAGTTAATAGACTCTAGATAATCTTATTTGAAAATCTTCTAATTACTAACGTGAACGAAACTTAATGATATCGTGCGGCCATCCCATATGTGAGATCATCAATGGATAACTTTTAAGTTTAGTTGGTATTTTTCTTAATTATTTCACTTATTGATGGCCAGGCCGGGTCCAAACTCTTATGCTTATTAAAGAATATTAATGTATATTTTCTTTTTTGGTTTATTAACTTTGTGTGTATTTAATTGATCTGTTTCCCACATTTTTCTTCGTGATTAGAAATTATTTTATTTAAAAACTATTTTTCGAAATCACATGTGGCTTTTAATTAAATCATTATTTTGAAAACGTACTATTTTTTTTTTCGTTTCACGTGTCAAACAATAAATTTCATATGTAATAATCAACAACAAGCCATATAACAAGCTCAATAATAAACTAAAGAAATAGAGGAATATTCTAGCTTTAATAGTTGATTTATTAAAAAAACACAAAAGCTAGTTTTATTAAAAGATCAAAGTCAAACCACAATAGGGTTGAAATCCGATGTTGCGAAAACGAATCAGGAATTTGCCTTATCATACTAGCTATCATGTTTAGCTAAATTTTGCCTTCTCAACCGACCAGACATTCATCACTAATTAAAATAAAAAAAAATACACAGCTAACAACCGGGGATACATAAGCATCCACGATCATTTTTCAAAAATATTGTATATTAATAATTAAAACCCCCTAAATATTGATCATGACAACCAATAAATTATATGTATAATCAGGGAGCAGGGGTGGTCCTGCCGTCCGGTGACTTTTCCGGCTCCGCTCCTATACACCACCACTAACTCAGTTATAATGTGTTAGGCGTCTATACTAATTATACTATACACCACTATTTCTAGAGAGTTGCACTTCACTCTTTTTTTCTTTATCATTTTATTTTCTTCTTTCTTTTTCTTCAAAAATGGAGGGAAATTCTCTTCCCCTCCTCAATTATCTTCATATTATTTCTTCAAAGTTCAAAGTTAATGGTGATTAGAAACAACTCTGATTGCAATTTCACAGTTTAGCTCTAAAATTGATGTATCTAAAAAAATTATTAAGAAGATAAATTTCATTATTCAAAATAAAAAAAGAGATAACTCAAACAAATAATTTAAATATTCAAAATTATATACAGCTCTTTCTATGCATATACGCTTGTTTCCCTATTTTTTTTGTCAAGAAAAGAACAATGGTACCCTTTTTCTTTTTCCAAGTGTGTCATGAAATTTTTAGTTTTTTACAACCAAAGTGACTCGATCTAACTTCATCCTAGACGATTGTAAACAAGGAAGGGACTTAACTTGCTATAGGGTCCTTCGCTCCTTACTAAACAATTTGCTAATAGAATGAGAAAAGTGATCTTGTTAATGAAGAAAAAGTAAAGTGGAGAATTTGAAAAAAAAAATAGAAGAAAGTTAAAAGATGACTGAGAACTAAAGGAAATAAGTGATAAAATACCACCGGGGTGTGTAATGTAATGTAAGTGTACGGGTCCCTTAAAATCTGTAGCCAAACACATACTTATAGTTGTTTCATTTAGGAAAGTTTGTTGCTCCAGTGAGAAAAAGGAAAAGTTTAGTGCCAGTGGAACTCCTCTTGCTGTAAACCAGGTGGGAGACTCCTACTGGTGGAAAGACTCTCACTGGCTAAAATCTTGTCCTCGTTCATCCATTGTTATCAGATCAATTCCTCCTATAAATCTGGCTTTTACCTCTCATTCCACTAACAAACTTTTCACGAAGATAATATCTTCATTATTTCAACAACCTTTGGCGGGAAACTAACTCCACTTTCCATGGTCAAGTTGAAGTAGTTGTCTTCTGGTAAAACCCAATTACTCTTGGCTAGAATCAATTCCTAATTTTTGTTATGGACATGATTTTCTCCTGGAATGGCGGTAGCTTTCTGGTAGAATGAGTTCCAACCACTAGCACCCAGTCATGGGCTCATTCCCACTAGCTCCCAAAGGGCTTGGGTTTGATCCCGACACATGGACTCTGCCCATTGGACCAGAGCCAATATTTTGGTGTAAACAACGCTATTAATACGTTTTTTCCTGAGAGGAGATCGCCACTTATTTTGGTATTGTTAGTGTTTCATCGGTTAACAAATCTTAATTTTAGCACCACTAATATGTGTTTTGAACTCTTTTGTTGCTATTTCTATTAAATTTCAACTTAATATATTTTAAATTTTCTGGGATATATTCACAAATATATTTGAATTCCAATTATTATATATAAATGGTGCTTGGCATGAAACTTTTTCTGACTTTGTCACTGTGTATAATTACATTTATTTGTGTTGATAATTAGATTTGATAGTGTTCTTTTATAGTTATTGTCCATGAAATTTGAAACCAAAATCTAAAGTACAAGTTTTTGTTTGTTTATCAACTGAGTTACTCCTTATGGGTTTAGATTTGATAGTGTTGATAATCTCCTAAAATTTGATTGTGACTGTCGAGTAATAATGTATAATTAGAGTAGATTTAAAATGTGAAATCAAGGGTTAATAATAATAATTTAGAAGAAATTCGTGAGATTAGATTAAATTGACTTTGTGAAAGACATCTTCAAAATGTATACTATTATCTAGGGCTGAGCACGGGTTCTGGAGATAACCGAACCGAATATTCGATATGAAAAGAACCAGAACAAAAATGAATCGTTGACTTTTGAATTTCTCCGAACCAAATTGAATCGAAATTTTTATTTAGTTCGAGTCTAAGTCTTAATTAATATCTGAATCAAGAATTGAACAGAACTGAATTGAGGAACTGAAACTAGAACCAAAAAATATACACACACATGTATGTATGCGTGTATTATGTATGAACAATTATATATTGAAGTGTTTTTTATATTTATGATGTCTTTAATTGTATTTGAGATTTAATTTTATGTTATTGTAATGTGTTTGTATGTTTAAGAAATGGTAAATAGGATATTTTTTGTATTTAAATTAAATTTTATTGAAAAAAATCTCTGAGAACCGAACTGAAACCGACTCATTTTAACCGAACCGAAATATCCGAATCTTCGAACCAACCGAACCGAAATTTAGGAGATTTCAGAGATTCAGTTCGGTGTTGGAAAAAGCAAAATCTCTAAAGTTTGGTTTAGTTTCCAAATCTCCGAACCGAACTGACCTGGGCTCTGCTCTATTATCACATTTTATTCTGTCTGGTGAGAGATGAGAAGGATCAATAATAAAATTATGTGTAAAGATAACATAATAGTCGACGTCGTTCCCTCGTCGGTGCTAATTTAATGCCAATGTTTTGTACGGATGGTTCCAAAGTAGAGGGCCAATTATTGGTGCTCAAATATGTTTACAAATTGCAATAAACAGTTCATGTTTTATTAATTCCATCAAATTTTTCATTACCACTCGTAATTTTTTGTTTGATGATCATGTCTCTTAATTAGACAATAACTTTAGATTAAATAATTGAAATTAACGTCCCATTGGTGTTTCCCCTGTATAATATTGGAGTTGATGGTGTGGAAATTATTTTGAGGAAACTACACGATCCGATCTCCTCTCTTTGCTGTCAAACTTTGTCGCCAGTCCATACGAAGCAAATCACCAGATATCTTTTGTCTCCTATCTTCTCTCAGTCTCGAATCGCGATGTCCAAAACGCGATCTGATCGGGCAAAATGATGGTGGTGGATGACGACAACACTCCTTTGACGATGCTTCAGATCTGAAACGCTTCTCCTTCGATGACACTTCAGAAAGGGGTGTTGTCGCCAATGATCCTATAGGGTGGCGATAGTCTTATAGACAGTGGATGCTGGCGGTGAGTAATTGAAGAGGATAGGCGGAGGCCGTAAAAGAGGCAAACGGAAGGAGGAGTAATGAGGGTGGCAGCTAGGGTTTCAAAACCCATGCTGCCATGTTTTGGCAAAATTACATATACGACATCTTTTTTTATGAAATTTCAAAATTAAAACCTCGAATTGCGAAATACCATAGGTAAAAATTGCAAAAAAAAAAAGAAATAACATAGTAAACACTAAAAACTTACTAAACTAGACTTAAGATTAATCAAGTTTCAATAAATTATAATTTCAGTAAAAAAAGTTTAGAAAATTATTTTTTTTTATGAAAATGTACACAGTTGTATATTTGTGTACAACCTTAAAAAAATGCCAAAAAAATTAGATGGAACGCTTGTGCATGTTGTTTATGCTCTTGTACACGATTGATACACCGATGCACTCCTACGTAAATCTCATAATAAATCCAAAAAATTGATATTTAGTGAAAAAATATTAATATTTTCTATTTAAAAAAATACATAGTAATTTTAGGCTTGTCTATGTTTGTACACGTTATGTTCGCACTCTGTACAGAATCATACACCAATTGTATACGTTCTATTGACAATTCTTTTTAGACAATTTTTTCTGATTTTTCGAAAGAAATTGAAGTTAATGTCTCACAAATTTCTCGTGAAAAGTCAACAGGCAGCATTTTAGTTTTTTTTTTTCAGAAGATTGCATTCTTGAAAATAGGAAAACAAAATGTGGCGTTTGAATTATTAGTTTCGGCTCCTTAATATAGAAGTGCAATTTACCCCATTATTTTTTTAAAGCGATAAATTTAGTGTCAAAGAATTAGAGTGACACTTTTATTTTTTGTTGTTTTAATATATATATTATTTTTTCTGAAGTAAGAATGACAATTCGATCAAACTCGATGAAATCCACCCAAATCCAGTTCTAGTTGACTAAGTATTACCTGATAAGACTGGATTTGGGGTTGATTTTTCATAGAATAATTATTATATTTATTTATATATTTTATGAGATTAAAGTCAAATTTAGATAAATATATGAGGTATTAGGTTATCCATGGGAATCCCAAACCCAATGAATTTGAATTTGAGAGTGATTTTCTTTATCCGATCAAATTTGAGTTCGATTTCAGATTTTATTTTCCTATTTAAAATTTGAGTATGGGATGCCACCTCCGACCCAAACACAATCCATTGTCACTGGTTTTGATAGTATTGGTCGTGTTGAAAAATGGAAACCATAGGACTGTGAAGTGTGTCCAGATTCAATGTATCTACTTAAAATAAGATAAGCTCATCACTGATCCAATCACCATGTGCGACGTGCCAAGGCTCCCACTGAAATCATTGAGGAAAAATGTATAATTAAGAGTAAACAATTTCAATAACAAATTTCAAAAAAAAATGTTTAATAACGTCATCGAAATGCCGAATGTTTCTACAATCGATGGCGTGGAAGGACTTATGAGGATTGAAGAATTGGTGATCAATAGTTGAAGTTTTCACGGAAAACTATCTTTGATGTATTTTCATCAAAATTGTACGATCATTGTTAATTTCTTGTTGTTAGCTGTTTTTTTGTTCTCAGGCGTATTAGCTTTGGCTGAGAATAAATTCAAAATTAATGTCTTAGTTTTTGGGATATGCGTTGTTTGCATTTTTATTCATTTCATTGTTATTTCCTTAGTTGTACTTATATTGTCTAGAATTGAATTTTTAGTTGGGATTTTGGTTTAGAAATCCTTTTAATCAAGTTCTTACTGTGATCAGAAATTGATCATTAATTGTATGTTTTTGCGTTGTCAATTTTGTAATATATATGTCATCCTGTTGTATGAGTTTTAATTTCTTTGAAATTTTAGAAGAAGCCGTTTCTTGATGAATTTATAATAACGATCTGAATATATTTTCATTAACATTTTTTCTTTCCCGGAATAAAAGAAGAGAAGGGTAGCATGTGGTAGCATACTTCCATTGGACGTGCTCATGTGGGTCGTTCTTCATTATGGAATGTTCAAAAAACCATAGCATGAGCTTGACGGTAGTTAAGCCTCGCCACTATAGTACCACCACTTAGACTAGCAAAAAGAAGCTGAACCATGGTACCTTGAGTTTGTCTTATAAGGGGTAGCTTGTATTTGGTGATATATGCACATTGTTATTTCCCAAGATTTGGAGATAACATTATGGTGTTTATTTCATACTTTTTTTAAAAGAAATTTTGAATCAATCTGAAAGACTGATACTCGAATTTTTAGGACGAAATAGGATGGAGATTTTATTTCTTTAGGATGGGACTGGATCAATCCCAAATATAGAATCCTCAATTTTTGAGAAAGAGCTAGAGATTTCTCAATTCCTCACATATCAGCAATCCTACTGCAAAGTTTTATGAAATTATTTTTACATACAGAGAAGAAATATTATCTTTAAGAAAAATGTTAATTTTTTTTATCAGAAAAAAATTAAAATTTACACACACTTTAAAGTAAAATCTTGGTATGGTTAAGTTTTCACTCATCAATACGATGGAGATTATTGTTGACTTAACACAATGGAGATTATTATCACTTCTAAAAGTATATCCATTGTGTACTTTCTCACGTAATTGGTTATATTACGCATGAATGTTAAACTTTAATCTACGATTTGATCACCAAGAGTTTCGAACTAGGTGAAAAAAGGAACTTCAAATGCATCAATTAAGATGTTGCAAAAGTTGATAATAGAGATAACAATTATCTTTAGTCTACTAGGGTTATAACATAGACATCAGATTTATCAAAACCGAATCAAAGAGAGCCTACCATGTATAAACATGTGTTTAGATGCCTGGTTCGGAGCAAGTAAGAGACTCTATTATTTTTGTGGTCACAAGAAACTTTGACAAGGAATAAGAAGAATCATTTCCATTGTTAGACCGAATAAGATACCCAAGCTATCTATATATACATGATGCATATAGGCAGAGAAAGGAATTTGATAGACAAACATTGTTCTTAACATAATCTCCTAAAGGAATGAAATCTTCGTCTAAGAAAGTTCCAAAAACCGTAGCACAAAAAGCACCCAATGAAAAATAGCCATATCGTGTAGATCATGAAAGTTAGTTCAAAAAGCAATGATCATGAGGAGAAAAAACATCGCAAATTACTACTCCGCATGAAAAAAGATGATAAAAAAGCGATGATCTTGCGCCTTCCGGAGTACATTTCAACTCTCGGCGAAAAACAACTTCTTTTTTGTCGGGCCAAAAAAATTTTGATATGTTGGAATTTTAAAATTCCTATAACCATAAAACGCCTACCTTCAACAATGCCATAATCACTAGAAAATCCCAGCAGAGAAAATCTTCACAGTCACAATTTCTTCGGGTGTCGTTGGAACCCTCTTTTTCTTAATTTTTTGCTTTAATTTTTTCAATAAATGAAGAAACGTTCAGCAGAGATTTTTAGATTTAAATAGATAGTCTCTTCCCTACTATCTTCGCTATGACCTCTTACTCATGGCGTGTGTTGGCATTTTTGCTATCCGGCATCATTTGCCTATCGCTACCTCCTTAATTCATCACTATTAGCACCATTTATGTGGCCTGTGGGGTTGTGTTCCATGCTATTGGGTTGAAACTTTATGTTATTTATTTGTTTTAAATTGATTTTGTTATTGTGTTAGTTTGTTTTCCTTTATTGGAAAGTGTAAGCCTGTCTTTCCTTATGGCAAGTTTTGTGTTTTGTTATGATTTAATTTAATTGTCGTTGCAATGTTGCTTCTAGAAGTTTGTAAAAGCATAATTTTTGCCATTGCTCTACTATTATGGTTGTAGTTCGAATAATTGTGATCTATCAATCAGTTTGCTTTAATTTGTTAGATGAACTGATTCTATATCAAGTGTTTCTTTAGATATTTTATTCGATTATTTATGATGAATTATACTTCGTTTCGAAAAAACCCAAAACCATATATCTATAATTCTTACTTAGATTTTGCTTGAAGAAGAAGAGAAAAAAGAGAAGAGGAAAACTCTATTGAAATCCATGAACACACCTTTTAATCTTGGGAGAAGAGAATGTATGTGTTTGGTTCCTAATACGCTCCATTAGAAACCAACCCGTTCTATAAAAAAGGTTTGGTATCATTACTAATTAGTCCCTTCATAAATTAGTCTTTATATTTTAAGGTTTCTACACATGTAAAGTAATCACACACTTAATTGGGCTCTTAAACTTTTATTATAGTGATAAATAGAAGTTTTGGGCGAAAAAAAAAATCGATAACTACAATGCACACAGGTTTACATGCCCAAACGCATATATGAAGTGGAATATTTTCTCGCATGGTCTTTTTTAAGATTTGGAAATAATATGAAAACCAAAGTTTTAATGATACTAAGATGTTTGCTTTATATTAAAATTACAATTCCTAATTTTTCAACAATAGCTCGAAAATATCGAACCTACTTTATCAAATTACATAAATTTTGGTGAGTCTGACTTAACAACTCCGAATCCACATGGCATACCACGTCAGCAATATCAGTAAGGGGGCAAACAGAAGCTACAACTTTCATTGAGATAATTGACTAGGAAGGGTGAAAAACAATGCTACAGAACAGAACAAATAGTTGAGGTCAAACTAACTAGCTGCAAAAAATTTGGAACCTCTCTTTGAGTTTGAAGTTAGTGGGTCGGCCTTAAAGCTATGGAGGGGATGGGCTAGGGTGGCTGCTTTATTTTTTATTTTTTGATGAAGTAGCACTACTACAGATCTAAGCCAAACCATTTAGAAGCATTCATTTTCAGTTCACTGATCAATGATCATTCATCGAATTTGGGACCATTCCAAGAAAACCAACCTCATCCGTTCACACAGCCCATGTTGTGTTCCTATATTATTCTTTCAGCTCTGTGAGTGCTTGCCATAATCAATTGGACCGGTGGTGGTTCTGCCTTGTCCACATCAACTACTTCGGTAGTCCTTTTTTTTTGGAATTTTTGCATGATGAGAATTTTTGGTAGAGTTTTCTGGGCAGTGACCACCACAGATGATTCGTGTCCGCAGTCGTGTTTTCACTTGTTGGACTTGTAGAGTTTCGAAGAGAACTACATACCACATGAGACTAGTGAGTGTCATTCTCAGCCAAAACCTTAAATTATTGGGTTATAAATCACTGTCACTTATATGCACTTATGACATATACCGCAACTTTTCGACATAAAATTCCTCCATTTACACTTGCATTCTCAACTTCACTCTTTCATTAAGGTATTAGTGAGAGTTGATTCCCTAAGAAAGCATTTTTATTGGCAGCAAGATCCATCCCATCTTTAATCAGCGACAAATTTCTGATAGACTGCTAATTGCTTGGAAAGATCTTTCAACGACAATATTTAGCGACGAGACGTAAATTCCGAAGTTAATTAGTGACGCAAACCATTAGTATAATTTGCTTTATATTATACAAAGATGTTTGTATTTCCACATAGACGTTTTCTTGTAGTGAACATACTTGCACATGTTAAAATTGTTTTATAAAAAAGATATTTAATATAATCCATTTATTAAATGTACCCCAAAATTTATGCACATGTTCTCATCACGATATATTGTCGTTGTATTGACAAATTTATTCGTTAAAAATAATCTAATGCACAATTGCGGCAATTGAGACGACAAAAAGCTTGGAAAGTTAGAGAAGGAAAAAAAGGTGTTTATTGTGGTCGGTAGTTCTATTTATTGATTAGTTGAATTTGTAAACATGGGAGGACTAAATTTGACCCTCTATATGTGGAGATGATAAATCAAAGATTATGTATATATTGTGCTTTGACCTTCAACATTTTATATGAACTATTTGAAAGACCTGTTTGTTTGCCCCTTTTCACGTTGCTATTATTTCCTGTATTTGCAAAATGAAAATGTTGTGGCAAATATATATATATATATATATATATATAGTAGGTGGTAACTAATTACTGCAGGTTATCCAAAATGGAATATCAGGTTGCAGGTTAAACACAGACTTGAGATTTAAATACATTATAGTTATTTTTTTAAGAAATTGTGTCAAATTTAAAAGGGTGACAAAAACTGTGATCCATCCCAATCTAATCATTTCATTTTATTTTTTATGAATTGATTACTTGACTGCAAACTGACAATGATTTAATTACTTTCCGTCACTTTAAGTGTTAATTATCAGGAAAAGAATAGCATACATATCACATGACGTAAATTTTTGTATTAATTAATCAGTCTATGAGTTGCGGCTCAATTAGCAACATATGCTGAGTTTATAGAACTGTAAGTAAAATCTCGAATTCATTCTTAAACAGTTAAAATGAATTAAGATATTTGTGATTAAAAAATCACCATTGATTGAAGGTAGTAATTAACCAAATATAAATTAAATTAAGGTTAAAAACTGAAAATTTCTAGACTATAATCCTACAACCATTCATGGTTATTTTACACTTAATTAGGTTATAACACTGATTGAATATTTCGACCTTATACGTTGACTTCAATACTGTCCACTAGTGGATATTTATCGAACATGAACAATAATCCCAGTCAGATACACCTAACATTTTCTTCTTACTGAAATATTTTATAAATTCAAGATGAATAGTGACCACATTCTATCGTAGATACATACATATAGTAGCTATTAAATTTCCAAATTAATTTTATTTGGCCCTTGACAATAGCCCGTTGGTGAGACGATGAAAATGTTAGTGATATAACATTAAAAAAATACCTATCATGATAAATACAATGTAATCACACTCAACAATTATTGTAATAAATTCATTTTTAAATTTATCTTTATTAATAAGAACTTATAAATACAGGTCTCTTTCACTATTATTGAGTGATTGAGTTGAGTAAAATGAACAAATAAAATTCTCTTTCCAAGAAGATATTGTGATTGCCAACAATAGAGGTCTCTTAGACGTAGACATTCTTATTGAACTATGTAAAGTTCTTCTTGGTCTTCCTTTTCATTCTCTCTCTATAAAATTATTTGATAGAAAATGCATATTTTCTGTGTCGTAATGCTTTTTCCTATCGTACTGAATTATTGTGTTGTGACTTGAGAGAAGGTTTTTGGCCACAATGGATTCTAATTTCAATGTGTAGGCCAGATCTTTGTTGATCTAAACGATCCACATATTGCAAATCCAGCTTCACGTCATGATTTGCCCTAGCTAGCTAGGTATCTTTCAGAGGATAAAAAATTAATCTATTACCTTAAATAACATAATCTATCTAGGTCAGGGTATCCCTAAACATACATTAAGGAAAACTCTTCTAATAATCAAAGAAAGAATTTTCCTATCCTATTTTAGACTACATACGAAAGATCTAGTGAAACTCTAATTAATTTGTTATTGGACTTTAGACTTAGTTCATTAATTTAAATTATACACAAGTACAATCTTTTATAAGTCCATTGTGATATAAATCCTAATTTAAATAAAGATTTGTATTTTATTGAATTCTCTAATCATTTAGTATAATATCGAGAATCTTAATTTAATTAAAGTAATTTTGAGATATTATAATATAATTTAAACTTCTCAACATTTGGTTCAAAAGCTTAAATAAGAAAAGGATTTTAGTCAAGCTAGAGAAACTCACAAATCCTAGTCAAGCAATATTGTGGCATTCAATTTCGTCAAATAACGATGTCACATTAGGATATGAAATGTATTATTTTATAATTGTTGCCTATGAAATTTGAATCCAAAATTTAACTTACAAATCTTTACTTATATCCCTCATCGGTTGTAACCATTGATATCTAGACTAAAGTTTCTGACTAAAGTTTGTAACCATTGATATCTAGACTAAAGTTTTGAAATTTTCTGACTGTTAGACACGAAACCTTTTGTCGACCACTGCCCAATTCCCAGGTTGTAATATCCGGGTTCGAGGAACCCATATCATATGGAAGAGTCCGGGACAGAAATAGGTTTGCAGACTTGTCAAAAAGAAAAAAACCTTGTGTCGTCAATGCGAAAACCGAGTTTTGAAGGGCAAAAAGAAGAAACTCATGTGGATACTGGAAGCCAGTTAGAGCTAGTAGAGGAGGGCCGCCAATTTCACACTTGTTTTTTGCAGATGATCTGGTCTTGTTTGCAGAGGCTTCTCCGGAGCAATTCAGTGTTATAAAAGATTGCTTGGATTTGTTTTGTGATGCATCAGGGGCTAAAGTTAACTATGGGAAGTCAAAATTATGTTTCTCGAAGGGAACTAACCCCAACACAATAACATCCATTGCTGAGATGTCAGGGATTCCTGTAGCAGACGATATTGCACCTATTTAGGTATGCCAATGGTACATACAAGAAGAAAAGGAGATGAATACCAAGCTGTCTTGAATAAGATCAACTCAAGATTGGCCGGATGGAAATCCTAATACTTGTATTTTGCTGGAAGAGTCACACTAGCAAAGTCAACACTATCAGCTATGCCGATGTTTGCCATGTAAACTGCCTACCTCCCTAATTCGATTTGTAAGGATATTGACAAAAAGATTAGAGGCTTTATTTGGGGAGCAACAATGGAGAAACGGAAAATCCATTTAGTGCCGTGGAATGAGATAGTCCAACCTCAAGAAGCTGGTGGCCTAAACATTTACTCGGCAAAACATACTAATCTAGCCTTTATGGCTAAACTGGGCTGGAAGATGAATGAAAAAAACCAATGAAGCAATGTGGAAAGATGTTCTACAACACAAATATGGAATGTTGGGTTCTGAATTATCTCCTTCTAGTAGCGTCTCTAATACTTGGAAAGGAATGACTAAAGCTTGGCATCTGGTTAGTAGTGGAATGCGCTGGAGCCTTGGGAATGGCAGGAAATCCAGTTCTGGCTAGACTTGTGGATGGGAGAGGCACCACTGGTTTCCACATCTGTAAATCCCATCCCGGATAATGAATTGAACCGGACAGCTAATGAATATTGGATACAAGGAAACTGGAACTGGACTCTCCTAGAGGAATACTTAACAAGAGAAACGCTCGCTGAATTGGCTACCTACGCTATCACAACTGATCTGGCCGTCGAGGATTCTATCTTCTGGCAGGGATCTACTTCTGGTTGCTTCTCTGTAAAGTCTGCAGTTCAAATGCAACAACATGAGAGCAATGTCACTAACAAAGACTTTTGGAGGAAAATTTGGAAGCTCAAGACCACACAACGTATATGGGGCTTTTTAAGGCAGGTTGCTCATAATGGTCCGCTATCAAATGCTAATAGACTTAGACGACTCCGGAGAATGTAAATTTTGTCTAGAAACTTTAGAAGACTGTCTAAATATTTTCCGTGATTGCAACAATGCTTCACAAATATGGGCAGATTTAAAAGAATTTTCCCACTACCCTCAATTCTATAACCTCAACTTGCAAGATTGGCTCTAGTTCAACATTAATAAGGATGATGAATTGGAAGCCCTTTTCAG
The DNA here is from genome assembly GCA_948243855.1 of Flueggea neowawraea. NCBI lineage: Eukaryota > Viridiplantae > Streptophyta > Magnoliopsida > Malpighiales > Phyllanthaceae > Flueggea > Flueggea neowawraea. The sequence goes on from CAODLS010888806.1 coordinate 13,991, forward strand.
TGCAACCATATGGTGGCTTTGGCGTTAGCGTAACTCAAGGTGCTTTGTTCAAGTTGAGAACATTCCCCAGAATCAAGCCATGTTCATCAGGCAACAAGTTCAGGATTACTTCTTGGCTCAATCCGTCCGTAACAGCAGACTATCAACCAGGCATAGCAAGCAAGTTGTCATGATTGGATGGAGCCCTCCAAGGCAAAACACGATCAAGCTTAACACGGATGGAGCAGCTCAAGGAACCCGAGCCTAGCGGGAGGGGGTGGGATCTTTAGAGACAACACTGGTAAATTCATCTCAGCGTTCACGTGCTCAGTGGAGACAACTACAGATATACAAGCAGAATTGTATGCGGTCTGGAAGTGTTTGAACCTGGCTCGTCACAATGGATTCACAAGATTAGAAGTTGAGGTGGACTCACACACCCTCTATGCTTGGCTTACAGCCACGGACATCAAAACTGGTCGCTACAAAGGAATGTTCGAAAATTGTTGTCGCCTGCTATCATTACAGGATTGGAACTTCTCTGTTTCAAAAATTTAACGAGAAGCAAATGTGTGCTCTGATTGGTTATTGAAACAGGGAATCATGATCCTAATGGGAGTTTTAATATATTATCGTTCCCTCCTAAAGAACTCAATTGACACAAGCAGATGTAAGGGACATTGTCTGGCCCAGGTTTATCCATATTGAATAAAAGGGCTTGACCCACCCTTGAAACAAGAAAAAAAAAAAAAGAGAAGAAATTCAAAATTGCGTTTCGCCCCCACCTACTAAAAAGAGGTTAAAACGATGTCGTCTGAACGAAACTGTTCTCCGGCCTTTCCTTTCACCGAGAGCATACAAATTGCAAGTAAACAAAAGGCAAGCGTGGTCTTCTGTTTGGGAGAAGAGAAACAGCGAGAAACATTGAGAGAAAATTATGGGGGCACAAGAAGAGCAGCAAGAAAAGCAACTTGAGGAGCAGCCAAGGTCCAATCCTATAACAGAGGCCCAGTTCCTCTCCTGGAAACGCCGAAAGGTCTCTATTCTATCTCCTCTCTCTCTGCCTCTCTCTGAATTTGTCAATTTCAACTACTTTATGGACCGAATCCGCTCAAAGATATGATCTTTTATTGTTTTAAATGCTGGGTTGCTTTTGTTTCACCTAATTGTGGACTCAGTTATGTGATTCCACTCCACAGCATGCTTAGAAACATTTTTTTTTGTGAATTATTGAAAGTTTTCGATCTTGGAATTTTTTATGCATAGAGCATATTTGGGTACCTACTATCCATATGAGGGAATTATGAACATGCTTGCCGTTTACGCGGTTTAGTACATGATGTTTAATTGCATTCTTGAAGCAGTTTCTGAAGCAGCGCTGGCATTTCGTTACTCTTGTTTAGTTGTTGCTGATTATTTAATTATTCTTGCTATAAGTAACATGAAATTTGAGACTGCCTCAGTTTGTTTCTGTGATCAAATGTCTCTACTTTTATTCGAAGATTAATGAGTAATTTGCCTGTACTAGTGCCAGTACTATTTTGAACCATATATGGCAGATTTCCAGTTTCTTGATCTTGGTATCTCTGTTTCGTTAGTGCCACTGCGAGCTAGCCAGGAACAAATATTAGATTGTAATTCTCATTGCCAAAATATGTAATTAGGAGCTTAACTTGATGCAATGCTTGTTTGTGCTCCAATTACTAGTAACCGCTGCATGCCTCTTTGGAGACGCACCTCTGCATGCCTGAATTTTTAATTTGTTGCATCTCACTGCAGCCTACAATACAGGATACTTTGGTCAATTTGTGTCAATGGATATCCTTGTTAAATTTTCTCTACGCAAGGATTAAAGTAAGAAGGCGAAAGCAGAGTGATAGAGAGTCTTTAAGGTGAAGAAGAACGATGAGCTGGAATGAGAACAAGGAGAAAAATGGGGAAATATTTTAACATCTATTAATTTGTCTCCTTTATTTTTCAGTGTAAATTGGAGTTGAATGTTATGGGAAATAGAGCTGTATAATTCGTCTTTTTTCTCCTTTCCCTTCTTAAGTTGGTTCTTTTACCAAGCGAGTTGACAAGTTTTATATTTCATCATTCTCTTCCCTTCTTCTATGGTTTTTTTTATTCAATTCTTGAACTGAAATTATTTTACAATTTAGATGTAGGCCTCCCTATTGCAATAGATAGATATTGGAGCAATTGGTTTAAGCTACAGAGGAATCTGATGTCGAAGGAATTGAAAAACCTGCAACAACTAGATGAATTATATTCATATTCTCAACTTTGTGTTTTTGTCAGGTCAGAAGTCGTTTTGAATGTGTTGTAATACCACAAAAACTCGGCACGTTTATGTGCCATATAGATGGATATCATGTGGCCAACATGGAGAAAAAAATGTTTTGACAATTACAGTTAACAGTACTTTCCCTTTTTAAAAGAACTGGAAGCTGAGATTTTTCAATAAAAAAAGGAGTTGGAATGGTTCATATATGGGAGTTCTCCAACATAATGGAAAGATCCCTTACATGAGGAAACATAAAATAAAGCTAGCAGTCCAGTTTTCAACATAACACATTGCGACGGAATAACAAGCATTAATGGAAGAAATCATGAATATCATCCATAGGCTAAACCCCAAAATTACTCCATTAATTAGTTTCCTCTTATTCCACGATTGATGAGTTTCGGTTTCTCAGCTTTCAGCTCAGTCACCGCCATCACTGTCCCTTCACGCCACAAATATTAAATTGGTCACCATAAAACTCAACATAAAACATAATTTGCCTATGCATTTTAAGGAATATTCTGTTTGAAATAGAATTATAAACCTGAGTTGCTTCTGAACAATGTCCAATTCACGCCTTATCTTCTCCAGATCCTTGTTCACCTGCTGTTAACATATAAAACCACACATTTTGTCATATTAAAGAGAAAAAAACAGTAATAGTACAAAAAAAGCTGTTAATTTTCACAGCTCGGAGACATACCTCAAACCTTTTGTTTCCAACATTAATTCAACGATTCAGTCACATGCACAAGAAAAATGCACTTTAGCTTTGAGACGCTCATCTACTTTGAGCCAAGCTAAACAATATGAATGTTTTTGTAGCTAAATATGCAAAATGAAGATCAAAAGGAGAGAAATAACCATTCAATGAGATATTCCAGCTCTCCTCCAGCGAAACGTTCGGCAAGCTTCTTCAGGTCCTGTTTCGCACACAAAATAACGTCAAAAACATTATAAAGGATGGTTCTTTCTGTTTTTTTCGAAAATAGCTGGTAGTGTGGTAGTACAACAAAAATAGGCATCCATATTTAGAGCATTGATCGGGAAAAATTTTCAATAAATTACCTCGTCATGATTGTCCTCTTGTTCACTGCATGTCCACAAAAAAGATATATTCATAGGTAAGTAGTTATGATATTGACTCTTTTTCTCTTTTGCATTTACAGCACAAAGAAAATAATTAAAGATATTGCACTTAAATCTACATGGGAATTAAAATTTACCTGTTCGTCAAGGACAATGGAGCCCCGGTCCTGGAGACAAAAATGAGCCACAAAAATGAGTACGTATCGATAATTTTGGTGAAGCCATGCAATGTGACTGTGTATGATACCTGTAATTGTTAGACAGAATGGCTGAAAGTGGAGGAAAAGAGAGAGGAGGTCTTGCACGCCTCTCATTGTTTGGTTCAGTAGTTTGCACTTGATCCTGTTGCTGCTGCTGCTGATCTTGTTGTTGAGCATTCGTGGCATTTTCATTGGAAGCCATGTTTGTCTTCTTCTCCTTCTCAGTGCACTTGATGCCGGCCATTAGAGCTCAAGATCAAAGGAACTTGATGAATTGTTGTTGCTTTGATGGATGGATGGAGAAAGTGGAGGTCAGCAAGGTTTCATTTATAGATTTTTGACAAATGTACCATATATATGTATATGTGCCATGTCCAGAAATTGCAAAATCATCCCGTAAATTGTCTTTTACAAACTTGAGTTTGTAAAAACATGCAACGTTTCTATGTTTTTTTTTTATTGTGAGTTTTTTCATCGTCTCAAATTTTGGTTTTACTTGAGTTCTCTAGGGGTGTTTTGGGAATGACAGAATTAAGGATAATTAATTATGATAGTATAATAGTGAATTTAATAATTGTAATTATTGCTTCCCTAAATTATAAAACATAAAGAAATAAAAGTTCATATTTCGTTACTCTTCTAAAACCGATAGTACTTCCAGTCATGATAATATATACAAGAAAAATGCTATGTACGGAAGAAATTTGCATAAACTTTTTACTTGGAAGTAATTGATCACATTATAAGTATTTACAAGTGAGAGATAGAAATCACTTTCTATTATAAATTTAAGAACTTAAACATTATTATTGTGAAATCCGATTCTATGGTGCAATCTAAGGAATGTGTTTTACCTTCTGACTCTTCTTATTATCTTTTAATAAATATTGCGATCAACGAATCAAGTTACTTATGAACTTGCTAGGTCATCTCGATTTTTGTCTGGTTGCCTTACTTGAGAGCACACTCCTCCCTCAAGTGTGTATATATTCAAAGTGGAATAGCTCTTGATTGATGAATTGAATCACTTTCATCAATGATGGCCCATATCGTTAGCTTTCACATAGGGAGAAGTACATTTTTACATCCAAAAATTTCCAAACTTAAAAAAATACGATTCGGAAAGTTTTTTGTGCTCATGTCATCAGAAGTTATTACTTTCGCCAGGATGTAGAGAAAAAAAATTAAAATTAGAAAACTACGAGCTTTCTCTCCAACGAAAAATATTTTAAGTTTTCAATCAATTTTCATTTGGTTTCTAACGAGAAATACTTTAAGATTGGAGGTTTCCATTTAGTATCTATTCGGTTTTATTTCGTTATTATATTTACATATATTATACATTCATTTGGAGGTATAAAAAAGAAAACCATTTTATAAACTAAAGAAAACCAAATAAAACCTTTGATGAAAATACAAGTTACAAATTGATTTTTATTTGGCTTGCAATGAAAAAGTTCTTGATTTTGTATATAGAAAGAAAACCGTTTTAGAAACTAAAAATATTACAAAAAAAATCTAAATGAAAATACAATCTGTCTCTCTACAAACAGGTTTTTTATTTGGTTTTCAGTGAAATAAAAATCTTAACTTTGTAATCCGAAATCCGAATAGGTTTTCATTAGTTACATTTGGCTTGCAATAAAAAAAAGTTCTTAATTTTATCATAACGAGATGAAGAAAAAAGTAAGAATACGAAGAAAAAAGATAGGTGATAGTCTAATAAATATTCCTTTACATTAAGAAAAAGGAGTGTGACAAAAACAACAGCAAAGATATGATAAAAAAAAAATCGTAGCCTTCGATGCAAGCAGTTAATTTGTAAGAAAACACCATCCACATAATTGTACGGCATAGTTTCCTTTGTGACGTGCCATATTTGGACGATTTTGCCTGATAAAGAATGAACTATTTCGGCCCCATGACAGTCCGTCAAGGCCCAACAAATCCATCAAAGCTATGATCATATTATTTTTTTTAATTACTTGACATCTTTCGAAAAAATTGTAATATTAATTGTGTATAGGCGTAATATGTTTATTACATATATATTTTATAATATTTTATCCGTATGTTCATGACTTTTCAGATTTACAGATATGTATTTTCAATTTTACGAAAACTTGTTTATATGTTGTTGATATGTTATTGATTTATTGTTGATATTTTTCTGTATTTTCAATTTCAATATCTTATTTATATGTTATTTCTTGTTTATATATTGATTGAATATTGTTTATATATTGTTGATATCTTATTTTATATTATTTACATGTTAAAAATAATATATAAATAAATATGTAATTTATATATTGTTTATACATGGTTGATATGTTGTTTTAAAAATATAAACAAGATATCAATAATATATAAATAATACTCAAGTTTTACAACAAGAAATAACATATAAACAAGTCAAAAAAATGAACAAATTTTAAACAAATATGTTAATATGTAATTTATAAAATTGACAGCGTACGTGCGTAGTTTTTAAATTTCTACTAAGATATTGAAAATGAACTGATTGAATCCGTAAATTACAAACTTAGAAGGCGTATATCTGAAAATGAACTTTGTTATTCGAAAATGATCAGTAGTACTTTATTGCTCTATAGTATCAGAGAAGGATTCACAAAAAAATGAAGTCTATTGGTCTTGAAACTTTAAATAAATAAATAATAACTTAGATACAAAATAAAGTGATTAGTTTTCACTATTAATTAAATAATCAATATCTTGTATAATTGTTAACTTAATTAAAAAGTTTGAGATGTAAGGAGATCTCTTATTTCACATATGAAAATTATTCTATTGTTGTGAAAGAAAATTGTAATATTGTCAATGTACAATGATGTAATATACATATTGTAAAATTTACGATCTTTCTAATTGTATTGTACCTTTTTTCTTTTGTAAAATTACTTCCATATTAGAGCGACGTTTAAGTCTACTTTAATTGTCAAAAAATCGACAAATTTATAAAAAGAAATTTTTATGTAAAACTTTCATAAATATGTCAAAGATTTTACAATTTATTATGAGCTTTTTTTCTATAAAAGAGGGTTGCATCTCATCAATTTTATTATCAAATTCTCACTTGTAGCAGAAGAATATAGTGATTATAAAGAAAAAAAAAAAACAGAAAAACCGAAACAACACACAATCAAAACAGCACCTATGAAATAAAAACGGCAAAGACAAAAATTACATAAACGTCAATATTCTTGATTGACCGAATTATCCCTCGACGAAATCCCAGACGTCAGAAACAAATAATTTAGTTTAAGCCCCCATAATTAACTCCAATTACTTCATTTTTTTCTAATTAACTCCTACAACTAAATTTAATTTAAAAGGTGAACCCTAAAATGAAAAGCATTAATTTTTGTTGAAATTTCAAATAATGCCAAAGAAAACTTAAAAAGGCGCAATAATAATAAGATTTCTTGGCTGGTTGCTAACAAACGCACCTACGCGTATCCTATGCCAAGCCCTAGAATTGGAGTCTGAAGGTCCACTCGTCAACATGCAGAGAGTAATAGATTAGAACAAATTTAAGTGTTTGACCGCCGCAAAATGTTTTTGTGTTGCCAAATGAATTTTGCAAAGTCAAAAAGAAGGTTCCATGAACACAACCCATTTTTATTTGGTCATGTTTTTTAAGGATCGACTTTTGGTGACATCAAGTCATTGAGTAATAAATACCTGGGATACACAGGCTTGTACAGCCAACTATTTGGCATCAAGTCACCATTTTAGAACTAAAGAAGAGTAATGTGTTATACGATGAAAGTAATTAAAAGTAATTAATTGAACATAAATTAATTTCATTTGTAAATATAATCAAGCAGTTTCATGTGTCTATGGTATAAAATTTATTCTTCCTACATATGTAGAACAAAGCAAAAGGTCTAGCTAACGAGTCTTATTACATAAACTATATGCTCCAACTTCAGTATTTGTTAACCACTTCTCAGCAATTAGGATATTGACAATAGGGATCGTAAGTGTTGGACATTGCCGGGACTTGATGCCAAATAGTTGGCTGTACAGGCCTGGATTGTACTGAAAAGGGCCATTTGGCATGTAATTAGAACTCGGCGAGCCGAAAATGTTAGCTCCCATGAATTGATTGTAACGAGGCCTGAATACAAGAAAGAAGGTGAAATTGAAGTATTTGATCACATAAAACATTTGCTAGTTGATTGTGGCGGATGTGTATATCAATATATGTACCCTGATGGAGTAGTAGTCATTGCCCTATGAGGATTGTTGTGACTGACTGAGAACCACGGCAGCTGTTGGTTGATCCATGATGATCTTCCATCAACAATTCCCATCTACTCATAAAAGAATTTGATCAAAACATTATATGATAATGAAGTAATTCAACGGAAAAAAGGATCTCGTAGCTCATTAAACTGGAGTCGTCTCCAGCAATAGAAGACTAGAGTTTGATTATTGATCGGTAGGATCATATAAAATGACTCATAAAAAGTTGAAGCATATAATTCAGCAAAATCGAAAAGTATAATGAAGGGCTAACCGTGGTTTGAGGATATGGATGTGGTTGAAATGTGCTTGTTGTTCACCAATGTTCATTCCAAATTGATCACCATAAAATGGGTTGTTCTGGCTGATTGGCGCCGCCATCTGAGGCCTACTTTCATAAATTAACTGGTTAAGAGTTTTTTCCAATATGAAAATGAAGAACTGGATGCAATTAAATTCAATAATTTTGGTTTAATCATCCACGCACATACTGGAAGAGATCAGCTTGTAAAGCACTTTGTGGTTCACGCTGTGGAGGAAATGACTGAATTAATACATTATTCTGAACAACCATTTCCGCCTGTTCAAATTGAAGAATGAAAGAAAACTAAATTAGTTGTAATGCATACTAAAATGACTAGTAATATTTTGTCTTAAATATGAGCTGCGTGGCGTTATTTTTAAGCTACTACATGAGAGTTGATGCAGAGGATTATAATAATTAATTATACAAAAATAGTGGTAATTAATTACATTACTTGTCTTGGAAAGTAAGGTTGTGGTGGCTCTATTAATGCAGTACCAAAGTTGGGTGCTTCTACTTCAACCCGCATCATACTTGGTGCATTGACATCAGTTGTTACATGAACCATAGTCTCATTTTCTAATAAACCTCGATTATTAGACCTCAGCATGCTATCTGACTAATCAGGTTGATAATTTCCAACTGGCACTATTTGATTCTCCTCCTGATCACATAAAATAACCCACATGATCAGTAACTGTGTAGAGGACTTAACCAATACTAGTTAAAATATAGTCTTTATTACTATATTGTAGTTTATTAGTACAAAAGTCAATTTTAGTTACAAAATTCAATTCCAATTTTAAGGAATCAATTGTTTAATTATTGGTGGGAGCTAATAAAAAGACTTAACCAAAAAGAAAAAAAGACAAAGTCTTTATTACTATTACTATAGGCCTGCTTTGTGGGGTAGACGACTCGGGTTCTTCAGAACTTGGAGAGTTCAGTTGAGGGTTCTCCAGAAGTGGGTTGCTTGGTGATGGAGATAATGTGAGGGTCATGTTGAAATTCACTTGATTCAGTAATGGTTGTGCTGTGCTTCCACATGACGACCCTAGCTCCCCAATTTCGTGTACAGATTCTGAAATGTTAACTTGATTATAACTTAATCACAATTAAATTAATTAATTAGAGTGAAAACCCACATTTGAGAAATTTGCAGCATTATTAATTGGAGAGGCTTGGGAGCTTCCGTTGCCAATTAAGTTTTCATTAGCATCTTGATGGTGTAGCCCGATGTCTAGCTCGAAATCCTGTCCTCGTTCACCACCTGAATTAACTGCTGCCATCCTGAAAATTCCTTCAGAATTAAGTACTTGAGATTAATGAATTTCAAGAAATTTAAACGAATAGGCAATATCCGAATAGGCAATAACTTTCTAACTGAAGTCTAACAGATTTGAAGAAATTAATTATTGAATTCATTTTGAACGTGTAAGACACAGTGCATCTAAATATTTCAAATGTGTCATAAGATTCAACAATCATACATCTAATATGTCGAAGTTATTTTTTAGGGTTGATAATATAATTTTATAATGCTTACAGTTTTTGTATTGAGGAAAAATTAAACATTTAATTTTATAATGTTAAAGAAAACTCGAATATCATAAAACTATAGGTCTACTAGTATCGTCAATATAGCTTAATTATGTTGTTTACACTATAATATTGCTTATGCACGACCAAAATGATAGTGTTGACATGAATTGGTATTAATTAAATAATCTCACAACTAGATTCAGGAAAGATATTTTTTTCCTCTGTTTATTATAGCTTTTACGCAAATACTTAAAAAGTTAAAAATATGTGAAAAAACACGCTGTTAAATTCTTTTCAAAAATATGATATAACAAAAAAAATGTAAACTAACAAAATGTTGTCAAAAAACTAAAAATAAAATAATTACCAACCAAATCTAGGAAAAACCTGTTTTTAGTTAAAAGAAAACAGTGAAAATATATTTTTGAATTTTTTTTTATCACTTTTTGCCTACACTTGTAAATATCCCTTTATCGAAAGACTTGTTAGATTGAAACTATATACTTAATAGGAAGTCAATTTGATTATGAATATATATATATAAAAGTTAGAGAGTAATTCCATACTTTTAGCAAGTGGTTTCGTAGTTGATTGCATGCAATTTTTTATTTATATTATTATTACTCTTTGAAAAGGAGTTGAATACATTAATTATGTAATTAATTGATAAATGACTTTTTATTTCTCTTATTATTACTCATTTAAAAAGAATTGAATACATTAAATTAAATTATATTGGCATATTTTATATACTATACAAAAATATCAACAAAATATAATTCAAATAAAACAGTATAATAAAAGGTAATTTTTTTATGATGATACAATATAATATGGAAAATTGTTGATTTCTTTTCTTAAAGTAATCAAACTCCGGTTTAGATTGTTCAATATGTCAACCGAATAGTATAAACATGATTAACTAATTTCAATTTTAATTTTTAAATGTATTTTGGTCAAATCAAATGCTCTCTTCCAATAATGACAATAGATAACAAAAAATAAATTAACAAACTACATGATAAAAAAATATGGGCAATTTTTTTTGCTATATTATATATCTAATTGTTTAATTTATTATAAATAAACATGTCTATTGTTAGGATTATTTCTAATCATTATTACTCTAAATTTTTTAAGAGTTTAATTATTTTTTAGAAGAAATTGTGAAATAGATATAACTAGATTCAAGATCTTGTTTTTAGTTAGACAATCTTCTCCAATGAACTTTTTTTAAGAGCTCCAATTAACAGTTCAACTATCCACTTAACTCAACCTTTAACTTAAACTTTTTCAAATTAATTAAATTTTATGTTTTATCATTATATAATATGTTTTAAAAATTATTTTTAATTAAAATAATAAAATTATAATTTACAGTACAATGCACGAGTATTGCGTTAGTCTTCTTTAACCTCTTTGATTTACATAATCACAAATAAAACTAAAATTAACTTTGACTAATCTAATTTTTCTCTCTTCCTTTACCATTAGGGAGAGGCGAGAAAAAGTAGCTTCAGATTTTTCATATTTAGAGATCCTAGATTGATAATTAATGATTTTGTTTGCCCATGCGTCCAGATGCATGTCACGTTACTAAGTAACGGACAAAAGAAACAAATTCTTTTTTTGTATCTAATATGTTGGTTCAAAACGTTTTGACACAACAACCTTAATATTATTTATTTGAAATATTTAAAATTCTTCATCTAAATTCATCTATATTGGAAAAATCATAAATTCTCTCTAATTTTCACTCAAAAAAATAAAGAAATGAAGCTAGTCGTTCACAAGATGGTAATGTCATTCGCTACTTGCAAAGAAGGGAATCAGTTGACTACAAGGATGCAGTTACGAAATTAAGTTGCTATGATCCAATCCAGCTACCCTTTTCTACCAAAAAAATTATTCATGTTGAGACAAGATCTGATAGCATGCCCTAATAATGGACATTACCTTCGGAAATAAAGGAGATTTCCACAAGTCAAACAATTTCGACAAAAATAATGAGACCATACACACAAGCTCTCCTCAAAACTTAGATCATGTACTCGTTTTGATATATGGAAAGAAACAAGTCACTTAACCTAGTTCATGATTAGATATATACGTGTTAATAAATGAAAAAAGCTCCACAAAAAATTATGAGAGAAAAGGAGTGCTCAGACTTACTATTACACAATATTGTATAAGCAAAAAGAAAAAAATAAAAAGAATAATTAAACTGACCATGTTTATTAACAAAAGAATAACTGCAAATATTGGTTCACCTGTTCAGATTTCCTGGAAGCAGCAAGCACGAGAATATATATCCCTACATGCATATATATGTACAAACGTAATCAGAGAACAGAATCAAAAATTAAAATAACAAAAACGAATCATTGTACATATGTGAGCTAAAAAAGAGAAATGAGAGCAATGAAGATAACAAATGATTTGATTAATTTTTATGTGTTCTTGGTTGTATTGTGTATATATGAGTTGGAAAGTGAAGAAAAGAGAGCAGAAGACAATACTGTAGTAGGAGAGGAAGAGAGAGGACTTTGATGGGTTGCGCCAACTTTTGTTAAGTGGAGAAGCTTTGGAGCCCTTATTTATATAGCCAACAACGTAATACGTCGCATGTTTTAAGGTGGCAGCATGCATGAATTCTCAATTAGCTTACCGAATCTCCTTGTGTTCTTTTTCCTCTTTTGGGATAAATAAAACATGGTCGACATTATTGCTTTGGTTTTATATTGGCAGATAAGTTATAAACTTAGTCCTCCATTTTTCTTTTACGAGGGAAACTTCCTCACAGTTTTTTGGATCAATAAATTTATATTTGGCTTACCAGTCAGTTTATACCTTATGGATTACTTCTCTAAAATTTAGGACTATTTAAATTATAAAGAGTAATAAGTGAAAAAAAGAAATCATGACCCTTGTTAAGAATAAGTCATTATTTAGAACTAATGCTGGTTTTAGCAATTTAATTTCTATCGGTGGTGGCATGAGTACTAATGATCATGTTTACATACAGATGAGTTTCACTTTCTCATAATTAGACTATTTTGTGCAATGAATTATGCAACAATTTCATATTCGTTTCTCTAACTTGTGCTATATCATGTTTTCTTATTATAAGAAGAATCAAACCGTGAATCTTAAGTTGACTACATAAACACCAAACCACTTCAGCTAATCCGCAAAATTGTGCTATATATGCATAATAATATACATATAGCAAATTAGGATATATAGTTATTGCTTCTTCTGAAGATCATACAAAATGTATTGCATACCCATTAATAATGTTAAGTAATCTATGTCAACTCTTTTATGATCAAATTTACATGTTGAAAATTATGGAAAGAAGTTAAGTAATTAGCATAAATAGACTAGCTAAGATTGACATATATAAATGTGGTGTTGCATTAGAGAAGTGAAGTTATAGTATTATAGGTAGTAATATGACTTGGCTAATGCTACGACAGGCATGCATATATGGACCAGAATCTAGACAACCCGGATATTGCACATACTAGACTATATATATGGTAAAATTTTCGTGAAGTGGTTTTAGATTTTCATTAGAAACCGAAAGAAGTGAACTATTCTGGACATACCACTTTTGATTGGCT
>CAODLS010889037.1:0-14552 GCA_948243855.1 Flueggea neowawraea
CCTAAGTTTTCAGAATTTACAAATTTTGGGTGTCACTTTTCCAAAATTACGAAAATACCAATATCAAAACTTTATTCTAAAAAATATCGACTTTTGATTCGGCCGACAAAAATCGAAACCAAATATACCTAATGCTTCATCTCAACCTCAGAAACATTAATTCATCAAGAATTTCCTCAAACAAATAACCAAATCATCACAAATTACCCAAATCTGAACTAAATCCTAGCCACTCAAAGAAATCATCATATCTTCTGATTTCAAGCTAGATTTATGTTAATCTAACCTCCCACAATCATAAACTAACAACCTATCACATCCATTTCATCAGAAACATTACAAATCCGAGACCCATTTTATTTTCGGCCTAAAACCCATTTCAGAAATTAAATGCATGAAATGGATGAAAGAAAGAGACTAGAACTGAAATCTTACCTCTAGAGATGTATAGGAACTTTGGAGAACCAATGAGAGGTAGAGAGAATCAATCCGAGAGAGTGAGAGTGTGAGAAATGAGAGTTTCAGATGGGTTTTGGGTGTTTTAAACACCTACAGATCGAAACGCACCGTTTCAATATTTTCAAAGGCAACGTACGTTATTTTGTAATGCAACGTACGTCTTGGTGTCGCAACGTACATTATAAAGTGTACAACGTACGTTGTCGTGGTCAACAATGCGTCCAGTAGCTACTGTTTTGAAATCGTAACTTCACGACGTACGTTTTAAACTTGCAACGTACGTTGATCATATTTACTTTTAGATAATGTACGTCATCTTACCACAACGTACGTTGTGAAAGAATTCTAGTTAACGTATGGTTCACAAATTTTAACGTACGTTGGCATGCTCCAGATAGCATATCTCAACTTCATTTGCCTCTAAACGCTCGTTGGATCATTCCCGATGTCTGAAAACACCCAACCTTACAAAAATAAAATCTTTCCAATATCCGAACTTCATCTCGAACATTCGAGAATCAAATCATACTGAGATCATTCGAAATCGAATGACGTTCCACTAAAGAGATCGTCAAAAATTTATCGGAATGCTACAGGGAAATTTCATCGGAATGGACGGGGTGCTACAGTGAATATATCTGTATCTTTCTTCTTTGGTGGTAATTTCTCATAGATTATGGCAAAAAAATTTTGTGGAGCATACATGACACTCTCCTTTGGTGCTTTTTTTTTTCTTGGTGCAAAATTCTTTGAGGAATTTAATATATTTGGGCTCATTCTTGATTGAATCAAGTAAAAGAATGTTTACCTCAACTTTTCTGAATGATTCTAGCATGTCTTTCTATTTTTTATCAGTTGACTCTTAGGACTAGCTAGTTTGCCCACACAAATTGGAATTTGATCAAGATTCAGACCTTGTGTATTTGACTTGTTACCTACAGTTGGGATTGTATCTTGATCAAGCACACTATTTTTCTCAAAGCCAGTTTTCAATAGCTTAGAAAGTCTTCCATAATCTCATGTACATCTTCTCTGTTGAACCCTATAAGCCTTTTAGGGAAGGAAATGTCATCGAACCTACATAACAGCTTTGGAGCATCTTTTATCGTTTCCTTGCTTTCAACATGGCCATGTCGAAAAGCACTCGAGTGTTCAGCTTCTTTTAGTTCTCTTCTAGTGTTCATTGTGATTGCACTAACATTCTACTTCGGGCTAACAATAGGTTATGAGGGAATACACCCCTAGTTCTCCAGTTTGTTAAGTGAGGAAGCCAAATTGAATGAACTGGTTCTCCAAGTTTTGAATGCTAGATTTTGCTTCCTGCTGAAACTGAAGTGTAGATTGCTAAAATTTTTGGGTGGTTGCCGCTAAAATTTTCACCATTCCCTCCAAAGATTCCACCTTATCCTTGTTGTTAGATTGTGATTGATGCGGCTAATTTTGTGATCCATTCCCATATCTCAAGTTAGAATGATCCTTTCGACGAGGATTGTAAGTGTTAGAGTATGAATCGTATCTCCTCTGAGCTTGGCCACCAAAATTACCAGCAACATAAGCTTGCTCAACATCGTCATCTTGCAGAGATGGGCATGCGTCTGTGGGATGACTTACACCAAGAAAATTTCCACACACTTGGGCAGTTTGCCGTTTAGCCAGAGTCATAGAATGCATGACAACTACTGTTTTCTCAAGCAAATTGACAACATTATCAAGTTTAGTTTCAAGTTTGGAAGAGTGCACCTCATTAACCCTTCTTGTACTAGTTTCAAAGCGTCCTCCATATTCTTGCGAATTGGTAGCCATAATTGAAATTAATTCATGAACTTCCTGTGGTGTTTTGTTCAAAATGGTTTCACCACTAGCTGCATCTTTCATTCTTCTCTCTAAAGGAAGTAGACTAGTGGCAGCCATGGTTAACACAAATGACCACGTTGGTTAGTAATTGCTTTATATAGACTCTGTCACTATCTAGTTCCATAAGAATGGTTATTAGACCACATAAAGTGAGTTCCTTTAAAACCCATATCCACCATCATACATCGCTCCATAAAGCCTACTATAGCAAATTCTCCAATTCTCCTAATATTAGCAACTCCCTTAACTTAAGCAGTTGAAATGACATCATTGAAATCACCAACGTAAATCCACGATTTTGATTGATCTACAGTGGCGGACCTGAGGGGGGTCCAGCATGGTCCCGTGACCCCCCTCGGTATCATGGTCTCTTAACTTATAATAAATGTATATTGTTTATTTGTAGTTTATTTATGACTTATTTATAGTTTATTCATGGTTTATGATATGTATTTACAATATTATATGAGAAATTTACGCATTATATATAATATATGGTCTCTATCAATAATAAAATGCTACTTTATTCTCCTTCGAGCCCGCTTGGATTTTGTTCTGCGTCAGTCACTGTTGATCAACATTTAGATATTTTATTTAACGCCAGACATCCATTATAGTAACTCTAGGATTGCCATAAAAAAATGTCATGAACCACATTGTCCCCCTCATTTCAACATAGTACGAAATTAAGCGAGGAGTTTAATATAGTAAGTTGGCAAGACCCATCTCACCATAATGCTAGTCCTCAAGCCCTTCTCAGGTTACTCGTAACTCACAGTCCTTGAAATCGTACCGTGTGACGTATGCTCAGTGTTTTTATTATTATTTTATTAAAGTCTTCAGTTCCTAGCCGCTCAGCTTTTTCATCCGTAACTCATGGGCTACTTTAAGAGCCATGTGGGACGTCTACTCAACTTTCTACTAAACACAATTTTATTTTAATCCTCGTTAGAGTAAATATGACCGTTAAATCAAAATAATCAAACGGTCAGATTTTGATTTAAAAAAAATGAATGTGTAGCCCCGCGCCTAACACATGTAGTCCGTCCTCCCGCAAGAGGACGAGCTACATCACGGGGAAGCGGTAACGTGTTTTCGTGGTCCGGGCTACGAACAGTAGCCCCATTCGTAGTCCTGTTACAAATAGTCTAAGAGGATCAACATAAAACACATTCTTTGACTGATCAGTCGAACGACGAAGCCTCTCTAAACATCTTCATTAATTCCTAGTTTCTGATACAAAAGTGCAATTCGGCGTGAAACATCTATTCAAATTCCTAAAGAATCTAGCCGTCGTAGCTTTTCCACCCCCCTGACAATTCCAAACAAGTACTTTCATTGCCACCATCCCCAAAAGCACAAAAAAATGTCCCCACCACTTCACCCCTTTGCCTCCACAAACAAGGGCATCAAAAATACCCCAACTGAGTGATTTATGAGCTCCCCATTCCCATCATTTATCACCATCACCACCCTGTCTTCAAGAAAAATTCCACCCACGTAATTCGTCGTCAATAAGTCCAATACCAAGTCCATAACCAAATTCAACACAACCTACCTCCCATTCACTACACCATTAATAGAACCATGTCGAGCAAACCAATGGTATACCAAAACGTTACCATCACAAAATCTAACATTAAAACCACCAAGCCAAAAGAAGCAAAGAGAGAGCAGACCCAGAAAGAGGCTAAGTAAAATCCCTACAAGAAGAACAGAGAGAAGAGGAATCTCACATTAGGACAACAAGTGAAACAGAGCCGCACGAAAGAGAGACCAAGAGAGGAAGATAAGTGCCAGAGAAGCAGGAAACATAGAGGAGATAAGAAGGAAAGGAAGAGCTGAAGACGATGATGCCAAATAAGCCCTCCAATAAAGAAACGCAATAAGGTCACCTACCCATAAAGCAGCAACAGAGAAGACAGGGCAAAGAGTAACAACAATGAAGATTAGAAGAGGACGAGACGAGCTTGCGAGGAAGACAGAGCACAAAGAAGATGAAACAACAGTGACGACACCAACTAAACCCTAGAAGAAAGAGAGCTCCAAGAGGAGACAATAAATCGTAGTGCTGAAGTTTACTCCAATTTTAATGAGTTACAAATCCATTGGTACAAGAAACCTAATCTTAGGAAGAAGAAGCCTACATGAAGAAGTTTATGATTTGAAATGGCTCAAAAAGACCTCCACTCTCCGGTTTGACATTCCAGCAACTGTAAAGGACATCAAAAGAGAGATAAACTAAATTTAGTTAAGCGCTTATGATACAGTCAACAAGGAACAAAACTCCATTCAAAGTGAGGAAAAAACATGACCTAAACATTACAGGAAAAAAAAACAGATATTATAGAGAACACATGCTTTAACCAAACAACAAAGAGGATTCTAGAGATGTGTGTGACCCTGCTAATGTCAACATTTCAAGTACTACTGGACGTTGAAAGTACACCATTTTTATCCACATAGAAAATGACGCCAAGAATCGCTCAACATTTGCCTGCAACAGATTTGTTCCCTATCAAAAATGATAACGAATGGTAAAATACGTGGTTGATATTACTGAAAATTAATGCTAGCTCCCTATTCTGTCGTCCGTGACTCCATGCTATCATTTTTTATTGGAGTCACTCATCTTTTCATTTTTACAATTGACATGAGGGTTCAACAGAATAATTCCAACGAAATAAATTACTTGAATGATCAACACAGGACACAAGCCAAATATAACAATTTTTTCATGTGTGTGGTTGTCAATCATCTATGTGAATTGACAGAATCGTAAGTGCAATTACAACATTAGAATGTTGAAAGAAAAGATGAAAGATGTAGGTTTGTGACGAGTCGTCTTGATCTAGTAGGCAAGCTAATACTTGATTATTCATTCAGGTGTACTCATAAATTACCTGCCAAGCGGCAATTATAGACTCAATATTGATGACATATGGTACTGTTTTGTTATATCTGAACTCCAAGCTTCCTTGTTACACAAGCACCGAGCAATGCTAAAACTGTTAAGGTTTTGAATATCTGCAAAGTTGTCTCACAAATTTCCTCGTTTTTTTCTCTTTTGTCACTACTCACAAATTTCCTCCTCCATCTTCATGCACGAAACCAAGAACACCTTATTAGGGCATCTCTAATGCTCCATTAATACTTATTTGAGCACTGAATAGTCATATTATCAATCTTCTCTATAAGGTTGGTATTTGCAAACAGTTGGCCAAAATTATCAAGACTGATAGTTTTAAAGATTACCTAGAATTATTAACTCTAGTTAGTTTGGAATTAGTAATTCTAGTTAATTACAGTTTTAACTATAGTTAGTGAGCAATTACTAAATCTGCTATATATATATATATATATATTCCAATGTATATCGGCTGCAAATCAATGAAACAAATAGTTTCTCTAATTCTCTTTTAATAAAAACCAACCATTTGGAGTGGTGGGGTCCACTGCCACTTCCTTTAGGCTTTTTTTTTGTTGTTCTTATTCTTTTCTTTTCTCTTCTTTTTTTTCTCTTTTTTTTTTAAATTTTTAAAACACTATAAATAGACATATTTCTTTAATTTTTTAATAATTTAATTATTTATTTTATATATGTTATTAAAAATATTAAAATATATTTTTAATTAAAAGAATAAGAAAATAACTCACACAGAATATTTATGTCAAATAAATATTTTTATTATAATTTTGAGTAGATTATTTGTCTAGTGGTTTAAATTCCAAAAGTAATTTTAGTGAAGACAGAAATTTTTAACTAATCTCTGGCATGAGTGACCACTGTTTATAAAAGTTAGGTGATTGTCGAAAATAGAAGTAGATTAAAAAAAAAAACGAGGCAATATAATTAAGTAGACTCGGAGACTCGTCGCTTGTGAAAAGTAGAAGCAAACAAATCATGAAAAGTAATACAAGTAATGGCGACAAATTCATCGGTGCCCATCAAAATGATAACGATAAGTGAATACGTGGTAGACATTACTCAAAATTATTTTAATGGAATTATTTTTGTTTAATAATATAAATAAGATAATAAATTGAACAGTAAATCAATATATATCTTACAACAGACTCGATCTCGATACAGACACTGTGATGAAAATAATCAAGCGCATATATATATATATATATATAAAAGGAAGTTCAACAGAATCTATATCAGGTTTGTTGTCATACATTTTGAAAACTTGTTTTAGAGCATGTGTTTTTGTTTCTTTAAAATAATAATTTGAATAATAACATATGGCAGACAACTAATCTGAGAGTAAACTTATTATGATTGTGGAGTTTATTTGCGAAGGTCTTCCGAAGACTATTTTTATCTGAAAGCGTTGTACTTGAATCTCAATCTGATTTATCTACTGATATAATTTCAAATGGCAATTGTTATTCTTTTCAGATTCATTTTTCATGTGATTTCGTTACAAATATTTTCTTGTCACATATCTCATTTGTTTTTTCATGTTCTTGTACGATTATGCTTGCCAATTTGCTTCCACATAGACAAGGCCAGTTGTTGCTTTAAATCCGTAACAAGACCAAAAAAATGACCAAAATGAATAATATATCACGAACACTTTGAGTCATCTTGAATTATGCAATAACAAAAATCAAAGTGAGGTCGATTGATCCTCGAAGAATTTTCTGACACACAAGTAAGTATTTAATTAAGTAGAGTTTAAAGTGTAAAGTTTGAGTATAAATAATATATTTATAAAATAATAGTCTTTTATTTTATAAAAAAAGTGTGAGGGTAGAAATGTAATTCTTACAAGTGTGAAAATAGTTTTGGAGTATAAACCTAATTTGCTGACTCATCTATTTCTCAAAGTATTGTTCTGGGAACTTCTTATAAAATGTGACCCCGTCATAGGCTTTTGAATACATTTATTTAGTTAGACCTAATGAGTCCATGACCACGTTACACTGTATATACATACATATATATATATATAAAAGGTAAAATAACATAAAATTCGACAATTGTGATCGCATCTTGAAAGTAATATGATGCCTTGGCTCTCTATGCCTCGTTTATTACAACAAACTCGATACAGGCACTGTGATGAAAATAATCATATATTTATATACAACGAAGTTCAAGTTGTGGAGGAACAATGGTGGTTGTCTTTGTAATACTCGACTCAAACAGCTCTTCCAACTCTGAATCCACACCAAGAGCCACCTGTAAAACATCGGGTGATAAGGCATCCCAAATAGATTTCATGCCACCTAACTCTTCAACAACAGGCCTGCAACAAAAAAACAAAGAGAAATTAAATACTTCATCTAATTTTTTTAATGCATCAAATAAATGAGTAAATATAAATAAGAAAGAGGTGTTTTCCGTCCAGCAAGGGCAACAAGTGACGGCAAGTTCATAAATCTGACTACAGACAAATTAGTAGAGCCACGATAAAATAACAATTTACGTCTTGCATCATCTCTATCTCTATTTTTTTACTCTACAATTTACTCCTATTAAACTTAACTCAAATAAACACTCTCAATATTTTTATAAATGAATTTTTTTAAAGATAGGGTATAAATTTATATTTCTATATATAGTACTCTTGATTTTAGTTATATAAATAATACTATCTCATCTATTTTCTTCAAAACTAGCCTAACTAAATTGAGAGGGGTAAGCACCATTTTTGACCAAAATCAGCCTAACTAATTTGCATTCAAGAATAGAGTGGTTGTTTTTATTTAAAAAAAAACACCATATATAATTCTCTAAATTTAGCAAACTCGATCCCTTGAAACATTTAATTGAACATGCACCTAACAAACACAATGGCATTTAAAAAATGGGACGTTGGTAGGTCAAGCACCGTGGGGATGTGACAATGGAGAAACACTCCATGCCCTCATTACCAGCAATTATGGCAACAACTATTAGGAAAACAGGCGATAGAAGATAACGCGAAAACAAGAGCAATCACACAAGAACACAATATTTACGTGGTTCGATCAATAACCGATCTACGTCCACTGGCAGAGCACAAGTAATTCTACTATTCAGAGTTAAAAACAAGCACAATGGCTTACAACGGTGTTCCCAAGGCATCCAAGACGTTCCCAAACCTCCTTATATAATTAACAAGTAATACAAGTCAAAACTAATTAGGAAAACCCTAATTGAAATCCTAAATCCCGTCAGAATTGATTACACGGTCAAGGAAGCAAAGACACGGACAAACACCTTCGAGACACGGTCATGTCTTCGCGTCCGTGTAGCTCCAGACGGCTCGACAAGCAAGACACGGGCACGGACACTGTCGTGGCCAACGCCGTGTCTGCCCAGTTCTCGTCTCTTCTGGCTCCAGTGCATTACACGGTCAATACCACGCCCGTGTATCTCTCCGTGTCTGTCCAACAACCCTTTTTCCTTCACAAATCCATCCTTCTTTGGCTTGTATCACTTCCCATAAGGTTTTGGCTTCATTCTTGATCAAGAAATTCACTCCA
The DNA here is from genome assembly GCA_948243855.1 of Flueggea neowawraea. NCBI lineage: Eukaryota > Viridiplantae > Streptophyta > Magnoliopsida > Malpighiales > Phyllanthaceae > Flueggea > Flueggea neowawraea. Next base: position 8,794 of record CAODLS010889037.1, read on the forward strand.
ATCTCAACAATTCTCCACTTTGGAGTGAAGTTTCTTTCTCGTTCAACTCTGAATCCTGAATTACTTATCTGCCACACCACCTCCAAGGGCCTCAAGTCCTGCAACAACGAACCAAGTCTATCCCGAACTTGCCTCCACTAGCGCTAGCTTTTCATCCACTCCTAACAACACACCACCCCGCATCTTTTTAGGAAAATAGGCGATACAAGATAACACGGAAACAAGAGCAATCACACAAGAATACAAGATTTACGTGGTTCGATCAATAACCGATCTACGTCCATAGGCAGAGCACAAGTAATTCTACTATTCAGAGTAAAAAACAAGCACAATGGCTTATAACGGTCAAGGAAGCAAAGACATAGACAAACACCTTCGAGACACGGTCATGTCTTAGCGTCCGTGTAGCTCCAGACGGCTTGACAAGCAAGACACGGGCACAGACACGGTCGTGGCCAAGGCCGTGTCAGCCCAGTTCTCGTCTCTTCTGGCTCCAGTGCATTTCACTGTCAATCCTCGCCCGTGTATATTCCCGTGTCCGTCTACCAACCCTTTTTCCTTCACAAATCCGTCATTCTTTGGCTTGCATCACTTCCCATAAGGTTTTGGCTTCATTCTTTATTAAGAAATTCACTCAAATCTCAATAATAACAAAGAACTTTGGCACCACAAACAACTGACCAGCTTCAATTTTTGCATCCAACACTCGTTTTCCATTGATGCCCACAATCTGTACTTGCCCACTCCCTCTGGCCACATAAACGGCTTAGATTGTTCTATCGGCCGTGTATTTTGGCGGTTTCGTCGCATTCGCCTATAGGGTTACATAGTTCACGCTCAGTCCCGCTTCTCCAAGAAACGGAAACTCTTCTCCTGTCAAGCTACTCCTCCCGTACCTAAATAAACAAATATGAATTTGAGAGCTTCTCATCTCTCATGACTCATAATTGTGAGCAGAGGAGTGCACCTGATGAAATGCATTCGTTTTTCCATAAAGTATCTTTTCTTGAATATAGTATTCAAATCATTAACATATGTTGTCAGGAAAAAATAATTTATAATAATCCATTAAATCAATTTTTTGACCAAATTTTAAACGTTTTGTGGAGCTATGCGCTTTAATGTCAATCAATGTACACTTAATAAAATAAATTTGTAAACAACACATATATTTGTGTACACATTTCTGTACATTGTCTACACCTTTTTACACTTTATAAAATAAATTAAAAAATTATTACTTCGTAGAAAATTAGATTGTTTTACGATTTTTTTTAAATAGCATTTTTTATGTTTTACACGAATGTGAATATTTTGTAAACGTCTATCCATGATTGTGCACATTTTGTACACCCTCTAAAAATTTATCTCTTTTGATTTTTTCATGAAAACTCAGTTTCTCGCAAATGACAATGCTATTTTTAATATTAGTTTTGGCTGGAGCCATAATTTGATATATGGTTGGTATTTTAAGAATTGGCATTTTTTTGGGTGGTAAAAGTGTAATCCTTCAGGGACCAAAAAAAGAAAAAAAAAAGAAGAAGAAGCAAAATAATTACCCTCGAGAACAAAGCCGAATTTGGAGGTGTCTGCATAGTGTGGAAGAGCGAAACCATTGGGCTGGAGTAGAAGCTTGCCTGCACCAACTTTTGCCTTACCAAACGCAGATCCTGACCAGCTATAGTATGATCCTCCTTCTCCTTCAAATAACTTTTTGCCTGCAGTCTTTGGTGACAAGGCCAACTCCATTTCTTAATACAAAACTGTCTAAACAATTTCATATGTTAGGATATGTGTAAAATCCCACCCGTTTGAGTTAGGAGTCCTGTAAACTTTCGACCAAGTCTGAGTTGACCTTGAAGATAATCGGACGTATTTGTCGAGGATTAGGTGTCATCGAACCTCGAGAGAAGTTAGGTGCATGTGGGAAAACGTGAGACGTCGAGTATGTGATGGGAGAGTGAAAAACGTACGTAGCACGTTGTGCAAGATGTACGTTGTCTGGAAAAGCAGCATGACGTACGTTACATAGATAACAATTACGTTATCTGGGACGAGGATGACCAACGTACGTTGTCTGACTATGACGTACGTTGAGGTGTATTTATTCGAAACCCGTAGTTACTGGAAGCATTACCATGTACGGTATAGGGTCACGACGTACGTTGTGCATCACCATGACGTACGTTGCCACTATGTACGACGTATGGTGTCTTTGATCTGCAGTGCATAAAACGGGCTGAAACACGCCATTCCATCATTTTTCTCTCAATTTCTCTCTCAAAACTCTCTCAACTCGTCTGAATCTTTCCACATTGGATCCCCAACATCCCTAGTCCACTTCTGAGGTAATATCAACTCCTTTTCTTCCATTTAAACATCATTTTGAGCTTTGATTCATACATGCAACATTTGGTCTGAAAATCACATAGGTTCTGATTTCTCATGATTCTGAGTTAGTTGATGTTAGAGGATGTTAGAATAAGTGTTAGGGGACTTGTAGGAATGTGATTTAAGCTTTGAATCAACAGATTTGGTGTGTTTTTGAAGAAGCTAGAGTTTGGTTCGGATTTTGCCAAATTGTGGAAAATATGTTGATTGTTTATGAAATCTGAGTTCAAATTCGTGTTCAAGGGACGAATTTGAGTGGGAATGCATGTCTGATTTTATCGGGTAGCAAGCGGAACTCGATTGTGGCGCTTTCGTAAATATTTTCCCGACGCGGCAACATTAGGAAATTTTTTCAAATATTTTCTGTCGTAGTTAGAATTGTGAATTTTAGAGACTTTGATGATAAATATGATTTTTGGAATCATAGGGACTGACTTGTAATTTTTACGAGTCCAAGATAAATTCGCGTTTTCTGAGAGTTCGAGGTAGAATTTGGAGATTCTGACTTATGAATTGCGAGTCAGTAATTCTAAGATACCTCGGGAACATTTTCATGAATTATCGAGTCTCAGGGACTAAAACATAATTTTACATCGGTCGGGGACCAAACTGTAATTTTACGTAAATTTTCGATTTTGGATCGAAAGTGACAGATTCACTTTCGGACTATAGTTTGGGGCGACTTCGAGAGTCTACATGTGCATTTGCATATCATGCATTTGGTATTTGTCACAGTACCGCATTGTGATATTTGTGTTGTTTGGTTGTATACAGCTTCCTGTTCTCTCAGACTATAGTTTGGGGCAACTTCGAGAGTCTACATGTGCATTTGCATATCATGCATTTGGTATTTATCACAGTATCACATTGTGATATTTGTGTTGTTTGATTGTATACAGTTTCTTGTTCTTGCTAGCGAGATCATCCACCGACGAGTGGGACTTGACTGGTGTTTTCGCTTGGATTGTCAGGTGAGTGAATAGTAGCTTCAGACAAATTGGTTGTGTCTCGAACTCTATTTACTTGTTTTTGATGTGTTGGATTCTATCTAAAAATGACTAATCTAAAGGATTGACTGAGATAAAACTGGTTATTTGTGTAATAATCGGTTTTGGTTTTGAACTGATATATATGTATTATATATCTTTGATATAATTTGAAATGTTGGATTGCATGATATGATTTTGTACTATACGATAGTACATTGTGGTTTTCGATATGGGGACACATGTGCTACTAAGTATGTAGCATTTGGTATACCAATGATTGATAAAGTACAGCTACCAGGGTTGTCGGTAGCCTTGTTGCTCTGATCAGGCACATGATTTGTTTATGATAGAGGCGAGTCCTCATCACTATGGCTAGTCCATACATTTCGTGATAGTTGGCAGAGTTCATATCACACTTGCTTAGTCTCATATCGCTTGTATATATTTTGACATGAAAATGATGATTTAAAATCTTAACTGATTTTAATACGCCTTCGTGCATGTTGTTTGTTGTGATTGCAAATGGTTTTGAAATAGATTTTCGAAAGGCTATTATTGTATAGTGTGTATATTTATATATACTTATGAATACTGCTTGTGGTATTTGCGAACTGTTTTCAAAACAGACTCTGTGAGGCACGTTTGAGGTGCTCTGGAGTGTTATTCCTCACTGGGATTCACCCCCATTTTATTTTCTGTTGTGGATGATTCTATCTTTCAGGTGCACAGATTTTGGCTTCAACATACATTTCGCATCTCGGACACCCGTGAGGAGACATTTTAGTTAGTGATGCCTATTGTTCAGGCTTCTTTTATTTTGTAGAGCTCCGTACCAGATTACTGTGGGGTGTTGGGTTGTCTGTATACTCTGATATATTTATTGTATTTGGTTTTACCAGAGTATATGATTTGTATACATATGGTATATATTTATATATTGAGTTATATATAAATTGTTTTAAATTATAAAATATTTTTCCAATAAATGTTTTGGAAAATTAAATGATGGGTAGCAAATTCTGACTCTTTGGAAGGCTTGTACGGGATGGGCCGGGCTTTCATAGACGGTCCGCCTCGTACGCCAGTCATGGTCCCGGGAATGGGTCGTGACATCTATGTGCTTAAACCCCTATTCAGCGTTTGTAGTACCAAGCGCTCTTTAAACTAGTGGGAGTCGTTTCTTTACTACGTGCTTGGGTCTTAGCTTCAACGCACATAGAACAACATTGACTCATTCTGTTTTCTGATGTACCACGTCTACGCATGTTACACTGTCTAATAAGAGCATTGCACCTGTTTTACGTGCCTTGTATGAGATCTTGTGCACATAACGTCCATTTTTGAAATCTTGGTATGCCCCTTTCTCTGATTAATGTGCATAGGTCTTGGTTCAAAGTTCGTGGATCATTCTTTAACGTACTTAGAGGGTTGTAGAACGTGCATAGCTTAACTGTTTCAATTATTTTGTTAATTTATCAAAATTTAGGAGTTTTCATGTTAATCAAAACTGATTCAACATTCTATGTTAATCAAAAACTGATTCAACATTCTCTCCCTTTTTGATAATAACAAAACATTTGAAAGAGTTTACACTCACCCTCAATCAATGCACCTGTTATTAATGTTACTAAGATAATTTTGATCAAGGTTGTTAATCCTTGTCCAAATGTTAGTGCACAACCAATGTTAATGATCAAAGCAATAATTAGATTAAACAAACTCGTAACAAGCAGTTTTCCCCCTTTTTGTTATAATAAAAAAAATAAAGAAGTATGATGAGAGAACACAAGAAAATATGAGAGGGTAATAATTGTATTAAAACAGATCATTGATACAAAAAGGATGAAATGAAGGATGTATGCATGAGTAACAATGTTGATCCTGAATTGAAGATCACTGGCTAGAAGTAGAAGGCTGAGCGATGGAAGATTGAAGATCTTTTGCAACAGTAGAGAGAATATTTGTAGTGCCTTCTGCAGATAAATTTGGAGCAGCCTCTCTGATGGTTCTTCTGACTAAAATTTGGCAATATAAATCATCAAAGATAGATTCCAGATCTTCTTCATCATTAGATATTTCAACGACATCTGGAATCGGAGGCATGCAAGCTAGTTTTGCCTTTTCCTCCCCAATCAATTTTTCCATGTTTCCTGTGATTTCTGTCATGTGCAATATCAGCAGGATTTACAACAGGTTCAGGTTATGGAGTAGGTTGAGGTGGAGGATGTAATACCCCGAATAATTTTTATAATTATTTTTGGGATAATTATATTTGGAGTAATTATTTTGAATAATTATTGGTGGATAATTAGTTTTGGGAATAATTATTTTTGGATAATTATTTTTAATAAATTTGGGTTAAAAATTTGAAATAATATT
>CAODLS010889048.1:0-17751 GCA_948243855.1 Flueggea neowawraea
GTCGGTTGGTTTGGGTCAGTCGGGTCGGCTGGGTTTTAAAAACCCAAACCAAAACCCAAACGACAGGTCGTTTACTACCAAAGGAATCAACTCCAGACAAGTCGAACGACTTGTCGTTTGCGACCGAAATCACGCGCACGAACGACAGCGTTCACGCGCGAACGACAGCTTCTAACTCCAGTGAACGACACGTTGTTTTCTTCTCACTCGAACGACAGTGCATACACCACGCCAGATGACACACCGTTTGACACTGAACGACCGGTAGTTCGGTCTTTTTTTCCAAATTTTCTATTTCATTTTTAATCCATTTTCACTTATCCAAAACACCTCCAAATCACTCCTGACCTTCATTAATCACCCAATTAACATCAAAACATAAAATTAACTCTTCAATTACCAAAAAATAAAAATTCAAATTTTTACCCAAATTTATTTAAAATAATTATCCAAAAATAATTATTTCGAAAATAATTATCCAAAAATAATTATTCCCAAAAATAATTATCCACCAATAATTATTCAAAATAATTACTCCAAATATAATTATCCAAAATTATTCAAAAATAATTATAAGAATTATTCGGGGTATTACACACTTGTCTCCCAATTGGATACACAATGGACCATTATCCAACGTGTTAGAATAGAATTCATAAATGGTCACACCAATTTCTCGAGAATTCTACAAATCATATGACCTTAAAGTGGATCTCCCATTTCTCATGATCTCTTTTTGAGATCATGGAGTAATATTGGACCTTTGTGTACTAAATGCACAATTATATTCTACCCATTACGACCATCATCTTCCCAAAATACTAATTTTTGGGAGTCCTGTAATTTTTTTCTTATTGCACACTTTATTCAATGCAATATGGTTTTACCCCATTTGATTATTTGTAATAAATTATAATTAAAATGGGCACATACATATTTGCGCATTATCCAAATAATTGAAACCTCATTCCAATTATCTAAATAAGAACCATATTTGCACGTTTCCAAATCAATTATTTTGAAAAATTAATTTTCAAAATAATTCTTGGAAAAAATTCATTTTTTACAACTTTTAAACAATTTTCATACACCAAGCAAATTGAGAAAAATTGTCCCGAAACTCAAAAAATTGTGAAAAATATACCCAAAATTCCAGAAAAATAAAAAATAATTTTCTCAAAAATTTGGAAAAATGGAGGTCAGGACACATGTCACGCGCGCACATGCGCAACTTGGTTACGGCCACGCGCATGTGCCATGTGGTGCGTTCTGATTGGTCCACGTTCAACCAATAAGAATGCGCCATGTGGCCTATTGGATCAGATGAAACAAATTCATCTGTAAGCTTCTCACCCAGTATTTTTCGATCGGATTTTTGTTGTTTTAACAACCTTCCCGATGGAATTTCGCGACGAAAATTGGGCAACATATGTTTTCAAGGTCGCTGATCTCAAATCGTTGGTTAGAATTTGAAATTCCAACTTTCAGATTTTGGCTCCGGACGAACTCAAACCAAAAATTGCGTTGGAGACAAAAAGTTGAATGCAATAAAAATACAGTAGGCATCCTAGATAGAGACCAATAATATTTTTGAATCAAATTTGAAAAATCCGTGTTGTCTCTGATACCAATGATAGAATCGATATTGGTTTAACTAAGAAACAGTATAGTAAATAGGTGGTTCTAGTTACCTACCTCGGCGGAAGTATAGAAGCAGACAACAACTGTATGACCAAGTTTCAATGTTGATCTCACGAGCAAACCATGGTTGGATAGTCGACGGAAGTGCTCGACTATTTCACAGTCTAGTTGCCACGCGGATCGAGATCATTGACTGATGATCATTGTGCAAGGAGATGGAGGAAGGAAGATGGAGGGAAGGATGAGGGAAGGAAAAACATATTTCTCCTTGCATCCTTTTCTTTTATTTTCTTTTTCTCCTCCTTTCTTTTTTCCTTCTTTTTTTTTTCTCTTCTTTTTCCTCTCCTTTCTTCTCATCTTCACCCATATATATAGGCAACCAAATAAGCCTATTACAGGCCTTATGGGCTATTGGGCCTTTATGCGCCCAACTCAATTGGGCTTACCAATTGGTCTCGATTTATTGTCCCGATTCACACCTTGACCGACCGGTTCAGTTCACCCGTCATGGGTGGACCGCTTTTTCTAACATTTATTTTTAATCTAAAACTATTAAATAATATATATTTTTAATCTTGCATAATTTAAATATTAAATAGTATAATTTTATTTTAAAAGATTTAATTCTTAAAAATAATATATTTTAAATTACTAATTATGAAAATATTAAATAACACAATTTAATTTTTAATAATTAAATAAAAAATTTTACAAAATAAATTTATTAGTTTTAATGAGGAATGAGGACAATTCAAAAACTAATTAATTTAGATGAGGATGATATTGTAAATTAAAAGGAAAAATTGGTATCCTATATCATTGGACCACTTTTCCTCAGAGTGAGTAAGGGATATAAATCATGAGACAAGATAGGATAAGAAGCCCATTTTTTCTCGTCCCATCGTTGGACAAAACATAAGACATCAAGAATTTGTCCCGTCTTGTCAGAGTCATCTTAAGAAATTTTGTGACCTTAGGAGAAAATCAATGTGGTGGCCCCTTAATAATATTATATATTGAAAGAGTAAAATACCTATACAAACCTAATGTTATAGATAGCGGAAACGAATGATTAATTGAGTACCTACCTCGAACATAGCAGAAAACAACATAATACACTTGTGGAAGGATCGTTGATGCAAGCCTCATGGTCAAACCACAATCTTTTTGGAGACAAGAACAACCGACTGAACTATAGTTTAAGTGCCTACTCGTGATCGAGACGAATAATTGAAGAAGAGATGAATTTCTTCTTCTACTTACGAGGGGTGGCTGCCTTGTGAGAGAGGGAAAGAATATGTTCTTTTTCTTTGACTCTATCTCTGTTGGTTTTTTACCAAATTTGTTTAGGTAATTCCATATCCCTGTTAGGGTTTCCTGCTCATATTAGATGAGTGGACCCTAGTTGGGCTTTCTTAACCTAATTAGGAAGCCCGCAACTAATACCAATAATAAGTCGGGTTTGTTAGTTGACCCAACAACTAACGAACACGAGTTTCACCTATTAACGTCATGGGCGAACTTGATTTTGTAACATCTCCCACTCGCACATGATGGTATGGTACATCATCATGTAACATAGTTAGCACTTATATAGCCATGCTCAATCCCCTCATCATACAAACAAATAGATCGTGCGACCAACATGCGTCAAGAGTACAAACATATACACCTACTAAGGTCGTGCAATGATCTTGATTAATAGATCCTACTGTTGTTGTGCCTCCAATACAAGCTTAAACCTGTAAAATGAAATTTATGTATGTCTTTCCCTGAAACATTTTTACAATCGCTACTTCCACTCGCAATTCTGATCTCAAGGAAGCTTTACTCATGTTCATATATAATGACAGATAATGATAGGTACCTATGCAAATATTTAGACTAGTGCAAATGCATCATAAAAATGATCTTCCCCTCATATACTAAATGATCCACCTTAGCCAAGTTCACTTGCCCAATGTGTCATGCTTGGTCGATTCAATCATGATCATTAATGGTACACTAAAGTAACCCAACTTAACTAAGTGTTCCAAATGTGTTAAATGTTTTAAGGGTGATGTATCCTAAATTTACATATATAATCAAGCAAGAATATATATAATTTCATCTTATAAATTGTGCTTTTATGATGAAATTCATGTGATGTTTATGATGTTTGTAGGATGAACTAAATTGAAGAAAATGAGTTGAAAATGATGGAAAATGATGCAAAGTTGAAAGGCCTTGAACCGACTTATGATTGGATGAAGAAATTGAAGGAAAAGTGAAGAAAAGAGGTGCCACAACCATGGTGGCCAACTGCCACGACCATGGAACCCAAAATTTTCACCAAAACACGACCAGCAAAGTGTCATGGGTATGACATTCAAGTGTCAAAACAGCTCCAAATGAAGATAAAAAGAGTGGGGACCAAGGCACAAATGTAGGGGCATCTTTTGGACAATTGTCCTAGGGTTTTTGGGGGGGACCAATAGGGGTATAAATGCACCTCTTTCACACTATTGTGGACATCTTTAGATCCTTTAGATCAAGAAACACTCACCACCAAAGCTTGAAAGAAGAAACAAGAGGAGCCAAGAGAAAAAAGGGATTCTTTGAAGAGACCTATGGTCTCGGAAAGGAATCCCTCTCATCTTTTGTTTTCTATTCCTTATTTTCAGTTTGGTGATGTTGTTTTTCTTCTAGAGGTTAGTGTTTATTTTTATTTTCTTTAAAAAATGGTAGTTCAGGCTTGAGTTTGAATTTTGAGTTGTAAGTTTTGATGAATACTTGCTTATTAATGAATGGGTATTATGTTTTATGCTCAATATTTGAAGATTGTTTAATGGGTATTGTGATTTGTATTCTATAATTGATGTTTTCCCTTTGGATTTGATTTTATGACTTGTTATGAATGGAATGATGTTGTGCTTAGCTACTACAATGTTGTTTGTGACAAGCCTAAGTGAATTCGAGAGATGAAGCTTGGGTTAGGTTTACAATTGTTGTGTGCTAGAGTAGGGATACTTAGTGCCTGCAAGGTGTTCAATGAAATTCCTCAAAGGACTTAATGAGCCTAGTTTCACTAGGTGTGGCCGAAAGGACCCCCTAGGAAGCGTAGGTACGACTCAAGTGACCTCGAAAAAGGCCTTGGGTTAGTCTTGTGGAGAGAACACTCAATCCGAAAAACTCATTTCATTGATTTAGCAAAAATGAGTCTTTGCTTGCATCTCAAAGATCCAAATGCTTTTATTTGTTTTGTTATTTCATTTTATGTTTTTAAAAACAAACCCATCACAACTCAAAGTCTTGGTTTTTATTACTTTCCTTTTCTTTTTGATCATCAACTAGTACATGTTCCCTGTGGATTCAATACCCGAGGAATACTCTAAGGGTTTTATTACTACATCGACTCTAGTACGCTTGCTGGAGGTCAGCCAAGTTTTTAGCATCGTTGCTGGGGTATAGTTTTATTAGTTTTGATCGTTTATTTTTCTTTGCTTTTATGCATGTTGTGGCTCATATGCAATCTCTTATATTAATTCATGTGGTGCTATTGATTTTGTGCTTTATATTCACAAACCACTTATGGTCTATAGGAAGAGATTGACTTATATGGAGTCTCCACGATAAGTCCGAAATGATAATAACCTATGCTAAGTCCGAAATGAAAATAAACTATGTATATAGTTTCTTTTCTTGTTTTGCTTGTTTTCTTTGAATAAGTGTATGAAGGAGTGTGTTATACAACTCATTCACGGGTCCCTACCATATTATCATGCCTATATATACTGTTCCCACTAACATTTTGTCTCATGCCTAAAGTGGATTCATGCATCTAAGGACAAAGCAAAAAGAGCAAAGTCGACAAAAGAGAAGCTTTCTTTACCCTTATCCTTTTACATTCTATGCTTTATAGTTGCAATTGGGCTTGTCCTCATGTTCATTGTTATTGTGTAGATTGATACAGCCTTAATTTTCTTGAACATTGAGGACAATGTTCATACTAAGTGTGGGGGAGGGGCTATTGATTGCTTCTTTGGGATTAATTGTGTTTATATGCCTTGTTTTGTTCATTTTTGTCAAAAATGCTTAAAATTTTTGCTTGAATCATAATGCATCAAATTTGTAAAGAATAAGACTTAGATTGAATTGGCTGGAGGATTTTTGTAGTGTGTTAGTATACTTTTAACATGATTAATTGAGGAATGCATGCTATATGTTCATTTTTTTTGAAATTAGGCATTTTTAGGTTGTACGATTGAGAGTTCTTTTATCAACTACTTTAGTCTATATGTAGAGGCGTAGAAGAGGCTTTCAAGCTTGTCGCTAAGTGTTTTTTTATCAAATATGCTTAAATGCTTGAATTGTGTTTGAAAATTTTGGTAGTAGACTTGGCTTTTAATTAAATGAAAAGTGCTTAATATTAAATGTGTGAAATGTTAAAACTTCTTTCTTTGAGGGTAAACTTAAACAAGGACAAGCGCATGGGGTTCCAACCTTGTGGTGGAAAAGGTTAGTACACCTGAGGAATCATTAATAAGTATTTTTACACAGCGACTCTTAATTTGTTGATTGTGTTTGTAGCATCCAAAAATAAGAAACAAGTAATCAAATGGACAATGCAATGAAATAAAATGTGAAAGAAAGCACTTGTAATTGAATGATGAATGAATGAGGCCAAGTTTTCTTCAAAACAAAGGAAATTGTATTTTAAAATTAGCAATAGGGGAGATAAGTTTCATAGATGGCAATGGACTAGGAGATTTGATAGATAAACTCTCAAAAGTGTAACTTCTTAATTTCAAGGTTTGATGTTTTCTAAATGTTGAATAGCATTGCCTTTCCTCTCTTGATCATCTTACTTGCATACTTTCATAGTATAAGAATTTTCTTGCCTCTTTGATTTGAATTGTAGGATTGGATTTGGTTTTCTTGAGGACAAGCAAACGAGTAAGTGTACAGGAGTTTGATGTATCCTAAATTTACGTATATAATCAAGCAAGAATGTATATATTTTCATCTTATAAATTGTGATTTTATGGTGAAATTCATATGATGTTTATGATGTTTGTAGGATGAACTAAATTGAAGAAAATGAGTTGAAATGATGGAAAAATGATGCAAAGTGGAAAGGCCTTGAACCGACTCTTGATTGGATGAAAAAAATTGAAGGAAAAATGAAGCAAAGAGGTGCCACAGCCGTAGTGGCCAACTACCATGGCCGTCACACCCAAAAGTTTCACCAAAACATGACCAGAAAAGCATCATGGGTGTGACACTCAACTGTCACACCCATGACACCCTGCAGAGGCAAGAAAATAGCTCCGAATGAAGACAAAAAGAGTGGGGACCAATGCACATATGTAGGGGCATCTTTTGTACACTTGTCCTAGGGTTTTTGGGGCACCAAGAGGGGTATAAATACACCTATTTCACACCATTATGGGCATCTTTATATCCTTTAGATCAAGAAACACTCACCACCAAAGCTTGAGAGAAGAAACAAAAGGAGCCAAGAGAAAAAAGGGGTTCCTTGAAGAGACCTATGGTCTCGGAAAGGAATCACTCTCATCTTTTGTTTTTTGTTCCTTATTTTTATTTTTGTGATATTGTTTTTCTTCTAGAGGATAGTGTTTATTTTTATTTCTTTAAACAATGGTAGTCCAGGTTTGAGTTTGGATTTTGAGTTATAAGTTTTGATGAATACTTTCTTATTAATGAATGGGTATTGTGTTCTATGTTCAATATTTGAAGATTGTTTAATTGGTATTGTGATTTATGTTCTATAATTGATGTTTGCCCTTTGGATTTGATTTTATGACTTGTTATGAATGGAATAATGTTGTGCTTAGCTACCACAATATTGTTTGTGACAAGCCTAAGTGAAGAATCGAGAGATGAAACTTGAGTTAGGATTACAAGCATAAAACTTGTTGTGTGCTAGAGTAGGGATACTTACGGCCTGCAAGGTAGGGGTGCACACAATTCGGTTCGGTTCAGTTTTGTGAACAAACCGTCAATCTAACCAAATGGTTCAGTTTTACTTTCTGGTCATCTGTTGTCAAACCGCTAGTTTCAACTTCGATTCAGTTTGGTTGGTTTTGAAATCAATTCGGCTCGGTCAGTTTAATCGGTTTAAAATATAAGTAAAACCAGAGTTGATAAATGGCTTGGTTGGTTTGTTTTAGGTTTGGTTTGGTTGGTTTGGAATAGATATATACTAAAAAACTAATATAGTGGTATAAAAAATGTTAAGTTCGGTTCGGTTCAGTTTTTGAACAGATAAAACCACAACCGAACCGAAACTTTCAGTTTTGACAATTCCTCATCTACATCCACCCAGTTGGCTTCGGTTTCATTGTCGGTTTGGTTTAAAATGGTTTGGTTTGGTCAGTTGTTTTGGTTCGGTCGGTTTTTTGTTCATCCCGTACTGCAAAGTGTTTGATGAAATTCCTCAAATGACTTAATGGGCCTAGTTTCACTAGGTGTGGCCGAAAGGACCCGCCTAGGAAGCATAGGTACGACTCAAGTGATCTCTAGAGAGGCCTTAGATTAGTCTTGTGGAGAGAACACTCAATCCTAAAAACCCATTTCATTGATTTAGCAAAAATGAGTCTTTTATTGCATCTCGAAGATCCAAATGCTTTTATTTGTCTTGTTATTTCATTTTATATTTTAAAAAAAAAGCAATCACAACTCAAAGTCTTGGTTTTTGTTCCTTTTCTTTGCTTTTTGATCATCAACTAGTACATGTTCCCTGTGAATTCAACACCCGAGGAATACTCTAAGGATTTTATTACTACATCGACTCTAGTACGCTTCCTGGAGGTCGGTCAAAGGGCTGGGCCACCGAGAACCGCATGTTTGCAACAGGGTCTCACACTAGGAAAAGTGATGTCATTATTTAAAATCTTTGTCATCCCTATGGTCATGCACAACACACATGATGTGAACATGTGTCGTGGTCCCCTTTCCTTCCTTTAGGGGAGGACATGTTTATACAAACTCATTAACACCACACGGAAACTTTGGCTACGATGTATTTCGCCATCTAACCTTAATCAACCACTTAACAAGATTATTTCTGTTTTTAAGATAGAACAAGCTAAAAGATTGTTAATTTTAACGTATGATCATTTGATGATGATCGTAAGAGTTTATCTTATGGTGTACATTTCTTTCCATACGACTTTCTTGCCCTTTTATAATGAGCTCACGACTGTAAAATGCATGACAAATTCTTGATTATGAACGCACTCTCTACTTCATGTTCAAAATCAGCTTCATCTTAGTCCTTGCCTCACATATTATAAGGCTAAGGTAAAAACCCATGTGAGTGGGTTACTTCTCTATCCAACATGTCTTTTTACTAACAAATGTGCGCTTACAACATTATTATATTAGTATTGTGAACAATAAATTTGCAAAGAAAGTATGATTTTAGTAATGGACTGAAAATCATAATAAAGGAATATAGAGTATTTTTTACATCATACACAGACATAGAGAGCCAACATGTTTGATTAAATCATCTGTAGTTAAGGGCTTAATAAATGGATCTGTAATCATTTCTCGCATATGGGTATACTCTAAATTCACCTCTCCTCGTGCAACTAGATATCTAACGAAGTGATACTTGATCTCGATGTGCTTAGTCCTTCCATGGAACTTTGGGCCATTGGGTCTAATACACATCATTGCATACATTAGGCAACCAATAGCATTGGCATATGGAGCTCTCTTCATTTGTTCCTTCTCTTTTTTCATTTTTGGACACTTCTTCTGGATAATTTTGTGGTTCTTAGCTATTAGGGTTGCTACAGGATTGCAGTGTTGCATGTGAAATTATTCCAAGACTTTCTCAATGTACCCCTTTGGCGAAAGAGATAACAATTGCTCATATCAATCTATTGAGATTTTAACCCCAAGGATGTATTATGAATTTCCCCTATATTTCATTTCAAATCTAGTTGATAACCAGTGTTTGTCATCCTTGATATAGGTTATATCGTTTCCAACAACAAGAATATCTTATACATATAAACTTAGAATGACAAACTTGTCTCCCAAGCTTTTAAGGCACACACAGTGGTCTTTATTGATTATTTTGAAATCGTATGAGATAATATCCTTATAGAAGCAAATAGACCATTTCCTTGAAGACTACTTAAGGCTATAAATAGATCTTCTTATCTTGCAAAGTTTATGCTTGCTGCCAGGGACAAAAAAACCCTCAGGTTGTACCATATAGATTTCTTCGGCTAGTTCTCTATTGAGGAACGCAGCCTTTACATCCATCTGATGTAACTTGAGGTCAATAGTAGCAACTAACCTAATATAAATCGTATCGATCTAAATCTTACAATAGGTAAGAAGGTGTTGTAATTGATTCATTTTTGTTTTGTAACTTTCCGTATTTGTAATTGATTCCTTCCTGTTGTGTAAATTTCTGTATTTGTAATCGATTCCTTCTTGTTGTGTAGATCCCTTTAAGACTAAGCAACTTTTTTGCTTAATGAGCTTGCCATTAGCAGAATGTTTAATCGTGTGTATCCACTTATTCCCTATGGCCTTTCGACCTTTGGGGAGTTCAACCAATTTTTACACTTGGTTTAAACTCTTAAATGGCATTTCTTCTTCCATTCACTTAATCAATTCGTCCTTAGTTAGGGGTAGAGGAAATTACGGGATATGTTCTTTTAAAATCAAAAAGTACATTTGTATGCCCAAAAAAATTGTAGTTTTCATAATTACGCCAGGCTAAAACTAGAAAAAAAAAACCATAAAATAACCAAAAAAAAAAGTATCCTCATCTAGTGGGATTGTTAAGAAAGTCTCACTCGGCTCTTCTATTGAAAAATGTTGTTGTGGATCTTTAAATCTCGTCGACTTACGTGGCAGTTTCAGTTCTTGATACATGAATCACATATATTTGTCAAGATTTGGTATACTCCCACTTGGACAAAAAAGATTATCATTTTGATTTGAAATAGGATTCTCATTCCTACTCAAATTAGGATTCATACTCCCACTTGTGTTTAGATTAAAAAAAACATCCACACTAGCTTGAGGTGGAAGATTTAAACTTTCATCCTTGGCCATGAAATCTACCTCACTCGAATGGAGTGATCCAAAATGTTTAAGTTCCTATGTCTCATGGAAAGTGAAGTCCTTATTCACTTCTCCCAATTTTGAAATTTTCCTTTCTAGAAAAGTGACATCTCGAGATTCGTATTTGGTCACCGTGCCATCTTCTTGCTCTCCCACTAGGACATATCCCTCAAAGGTTTTAGGATATCTTTTAAAGATTCCCTTTCTATCTCTTGGGCCAAACTTTTCATGCTTGGTAAAGTTATCATAAGCCCTACGGCTTCAAGTAAGATAGGTCAGGTTTGCAACCTATCCACATATCGTAAGGTGTAGTGGCAATGGATTTGGATGGAACGTGACTGAAGACGTAAGTTGTTGTTAACAACGCGTCTCCTCAAAATGAAATTGGTAAGTTGGCTTCCGCCATCATTGATCTGACCATTTCAAGAAGTGATCTATTGATCCTCTCCGCTACACCGTTTTTATTGCAGGGTCCTAAGGATTGACAATTGCTATTCAATTTCATTTTCATTACATAGAGTTTGGAATTCCTCAAAAAGGTATTCCTGACCACAATCGATTCTCAAGGCCTTGATTTTCCTGTCTAATTGATTTTCAACTAGACTCGTGAATCTTTTGAAGCAACTTAATGTCTCAAACTTATGGGAAATCAGGTAAATGTAACCATGATGTGTATAGTCATCTATGAAAGTAATAAAGTAATACACTCCATGTCGCACTCTCACATTTATTGGTCCGTAAACATCGGAATGGATAAGTTGCAATAGATATCCAGCTCGTGTTGCTTTACCAAATGGTTTTTGCACTAGTTTTCCCTTAAGGAAATTTTTGTAAGTTGGTAACTTGACTTCACATAGATTACCCAATGATGGGTGTTGAGACCAGTAAATTAATTCCCACTCTAGGGCTAAAAAATAAATGAAATTTGAAGACAATGGTGAGTAAGGTTGAATCCACGGACACTGGTAAAAACTTGTCTAATTACAAAAAAGAACTTTAAAATAAAAGATGAAGATTTGAGTAAAAAGAAAGCAAACAGAGCAAATAAATAAATCAGGAAAGTATAATTGTAAAAGATGAAATCAATAACATGAAAACCTAGCCAAGGTACATCTCAATCTCACTTTGTAAATCGATCACTGGTAACGAAAAATAATCAAATACTGTTTATCCACGTAAGTTATAGTTATAGGTGACACACTCAGTAACCAATCTTTACTTACTGTTAGTAGTTCTGAGATGCCCTACAAACTACTTCCTCAACTAATAAGCAACCCCCGAGATGCCCTACAAAATTTAATTTATCAGTTGTAATAAGAACTATAAAGACCCTACCCAAGCCAACAAACTCGAAAGCCATTGTTCATTCAAGCAAGATTATTCTATTCCGCTAATGACAGTTGAAGTCCGTTATCACAACAACGACATTAACTTACCACTTGTGCTAGACACATAATCACATATCTATGAATCTAACTAGTTGTTATTATTATATTAACTAATTCGATGTGGTCATTATCAAATCAATCATTAGAATAATAGACATTCAAGTACAAAAATAAAATAAATGCATAAACAATAAAGAACTGAAAAGAACAGAACGTCATGATTTATTAACGATCGACCTCGGTTGTACCTTAACTAGAAAAAGAGTTTAGTTGTTCATAAATATAAAGAAGAACACAAGAGTAATAAGTTGATGTTTCGTCATTCAAAACATATTGTAGCCAAAGAAGAGAGAAAATAAAATGGTGGCTGGCTAGATAAGATAGCCAACTTGTAACCTAATTAAAAATTGTTTACATGTTCCAAAAAAATCCTTCTAGATGACCTAATCCTCTAAGGCTTCATTGCTCAGCAAAATAGGCAATATTCTCTATCAATCTTGTTGCCAAAATAAGTTTTTTGGTGTCAGACATGTATCCCAAAAATATCTCCATCTCGTCAAGGCCTTGCAATAACCCCAGAATCAAGTCTTTGCACAAAACAACTCCAAATTCACTCTTTTGAACCAAATCAACCCTTAGACCAAATAAAATACAAAGTAACATAAAAACATAGAAATATGAATGATAATGCATGCAAAACATTATTAAAATGCCAATGTAAACATGCACAAAATACACACTAACACCCAATAGATCAACCTTAGCTAAACGGTCATACGGTCTTAGCCAATGTGGCTAAGCCTTGTGTAGCATAAATTAACATCGATCATATGATTCAATGAAGAAGCAACATAAGAAAAACTAATATTATTGTTATTAACGTATTCTAAATACATAACAATAAATCCATTCATTGCAAAACCAGAGCCATAATAAGTACCATTCAAAAATAAATCTACCTTATCGTTCTCAAAAGATAAAACAAATCTATTATTTATCAAAGATAAAATTGAAACTAAGTTCCTTTGTATCACAGGAGCATAGAGGACATCATGTAACAACAATGCTTTGCCATCGAGCAAGGTTGGCACATATATGCCTATACTTTAGACCTCCACTTTTGCATTGTTTCCAACATATATCCACTTTCTTCCTTGTAGGGCTCGCCGAAACTAGACATATGCTTCTTTGTTCACATGGTCGATTAGTCCTGAATCAATCATCTGTTGAGGATGGAATTCAGTTAGGAATACAGAACTTTACACATAAGCATAATTTAAACAAGAGTAAAGATTTTGTACCTTCTTAGGAGCATTGCATTCTCTCATAATGTGCCCCTTCTGTTGGTAGTTGTAGCATTTCATCTTAGAAATATCAAACTTGCCCTTAGATTTTTTCTTCTTGTGCACCTTTGGTATCCCTTTACCTTTGAAATCTTTTCCCTTGTTCTTGACGAAGAATGCCCTCTGCTTCCTCTTTTTCTTGCTGGTCGAGTCCTTTTGGGACCCAAATTGAGCTACATATGTCTCAGTGACCAACCTCTAGCAAGGTGGTATTCCAAGGATATCGAACCCAAGGAAATAGGTTTAATTATGGTTGAAAAATAAAGGAAAAGCAATTATAAACATCAAGAGGTTGATTTTTAGGTTTTTGAAATTAAAAGTAAGAAATAAAATAAACACAAGTGATCAATAAGAGAAGGCGTTAGGGCTTTCAAGATAAAATCAAGGATTAGTTTCTAAATGGACGAAAATGGGGTTTACAATGGGTGTGAGTGTTCTCACCTCAAGACTAACCCAAGGCCTCTATCGAGGTCACTCAAGTCGTGCCTAAAATTGGTTAGGAGGGTCCTTTCGGCCTCACCTAGCCCAACTAGGCCCATTAAGTCCTTTTGGGATTTTCATCGAACACCTTGTAGGCATAGGTATATTTATATCCTAAAACCATACAAGTTCTATGCAAGTAACCTCACTCAAGCTTCTTCTTTCGATTCATCACTTGGGTTTGTTAAAAACAACATTGTGGTATCTAGGCACAACATCATTCATTCAATGACAAGTTATAAAATCAATCACCATCAATAGATTTAGCAATAAAGGCATAATAAACAATAGATATAGCAATAAAACACAAGACCCATTAAATAAAACATCCATTAAAGCAACATAATGTAGATTTACATCTCTGCACCCTAACAATGGTTTAAGCTAACATGCTTAGAAAACAAGAAAAAAAATTCCTAAACATGTTACTAAATAAAGAAAAGAAGATAAAAAGGTAGAATAAAACTTCTCTCTATGATGATGAAAGAGCCTCTTCCAATCGTCTTCTCTCTCTCTTTGAATCGTCCTTGGAAAATGTGAAGAGATTGTTTCTCCTCCTTTTAATGTGCAAGTCCAAGGTTGCCAAATTGGTGGTGTAAGAGGCTTATTTATAGTCCTCAAGGTCCCCTACAAACCCTAGCACAAATCTCTCAAAATTGCCCTCGCTTTGCGCATTGGTCCCACTTGTTTCTTTCTCTTTTGTCACATGTAAATGTTGCCCAAAATGAGTGTCACGGCAGTGAATGAACAGTAATCATAAATAGTAACAATGAATAGTGTTCCTGAACAATAACAGTGAATAGTGCCACGGCCGTGACACTTGAACCTCATCATGGTAGTGACATATCTCTATTTCATTTTCTCATCTTGTTTCGATTGTCACGGTCGTGACACTTCTTCCTTACGATCGTGACACCTCATTCTTCCTTGCTTCCTTCGTTTTCTTCATGCTTTCATGAGGTTGCTTATAACCTTTCAACTTTGAATCATTTTTGCACCTATTTCCACTCATTTTCCAACAAATTAAATCATTCTACGATGATCAAATAGATCATATAAATTTTACCATAAAAGCATGATTTAAAGGATGAAAATAGATAAATTTTTTCTTGAATTAATAAGTAAATTTAGCCTACATCACTCAACATTGATTTTGAAAGCCATCAGGCGGTCCTCTATGAGCTAAAAGAGATATACAACATCATTAAATGTTTGGATGTTAGAAGCATGCGTCAAGTGCAGCTTCATATGATCGCAACTTCTTGGCTAGGAATGGATCGCAGCTTGGATTTTCCGCTCATCGGTCAACTTGTGATCGACGTCACTAAACTTACTGATCATATTACTCATTTCCCTTAGTTGCTTCTTTATAGTACATTCAGTGCTCTTCAGGTACATGTCAAATTTTATGGTTGATAGGTTTCATTTGATGCATGATTTATGTCGCATTTTGCAATTTTTATGCATATTAAATTGCAGTCATCCTTCTATTTTTTTTATGTTATGTTTGCTTTCATTGTTTTTTAGGTGAATGGGTGGGGAAAATATGGAAAACGACGTTGTTTTCCATCATTTTCAACTTCATATTGCATTCCGACATGATTATGTCGAATAGGCTGTGACCTGGGCAGAGGCATTGGATCAGCTAACGAAATTGGCCGAGCACTTCAGACAAATAGGCCTTAGGAATCTGACATATAGAGGATGGAATTGAAGATTTTTTGCTCAGTTTTTGTCACATCCTAGATCCGGTTACATATTCACATGCATATTTAACATGAAATATTCATATGATATATGCATACTCATACATGCATTGCATAAGCATTATTATACTTTGGTAGTAGTTAATTATTAGTAAAAGTTAAGATAAATTGATAAGGAATTAGTGGTAAATAATTATTTGGTACAACCGCATAGTCGCAACGTGTTTCGGTCAAACACGTAGTTTATATTTTAATTAGAGCAAGATTAAAGGATTTAATTGAAAATAAAATTTAGTTTGTGAATAACATGTTAGGATGAAAAAGATAATAGAGTAAAGAAATTGATGAAAGTACAACATAAAAGAAAGAAGAAGGATCAAAAGAAAAAAAAGAAAGATGAAAGGACTAAAAGGGAAAAAAAAAGGAAAAGTAAAGTCGGTTAGACATGTATAAAAAAATCAATCATTCTTTCCATTTCATTCAAAGCCTCCAGAAGTATCTTAAAAAAAAACTCTCTAAACTCTTGCTATAATTCTACCAAGTTCATAATCAAGTTCCACCAAAGAATTTCTAAGGTAATCATCTTTATTTCTCATAATCCTTAGTTGCTTAACTTATTTCATCATAAACATTTTAAGGTTTTCTATAAGTAATTAGGGTTTGGAATTGATGATTTATTCATGTCCTAACTAATCAAATTGAAGATTAAACAAACTCATTAGTTATATGTATATAGTAATCCAATCAGTTTTATGGGTTGTGTTTGAAAAATTGGTATGACTTCTATGGTTTGTAGAAAATTTTGAAATTTGATATGAATACAGATATGTGTCTAGTTTCTATAAAAATTATTTTTTTTTCAATTTGGATTTGAATATATCAAACCCTTGTTGAAATACTGGACATAGGTCGGTCTGCCCTATTCCAGCTCCAGGTCCAATTTTGTAAAATTTCCATATCTTTTACAGATTGAATTAGGAAACAATATTTATATGCATGGAAATATATATATGTGTAGTTTAAAATAAAGTTTACATAATTAAATTTGGATATGAAATGAATAAAAGATTTGCAGAATACTTGACAGTGTCCATTCTGTCCAGGTACAAAAATAGGCAGCAAAACCCCTATTTTTGGAAATTTGTCTAAAAGTGTAGGAATTGAATTAGAATTAATAATTATATTTAAATAAATCTTAAGATGTCCTTTTTTTCGAGAAAATAGACAACAAAATTTTTGGATATCTGTAACACCAGTTATGTAGAAATTAATATGATATGTTCAGTGACAATAATGAGATTTTAAGTTTATTAGTTCTATGCATTCCATGCATAAACATGCATTGCATAAAGAAATAGGGATTAGTACTAATATGATTATATATTATAGGACCTAGAGTAGCAGAAAGGATGCTCGGATTATCTATCCTGAGCAGGTGAGTATAAACTTGAGACTAAATTCAGATGTTTGTTATATGATTTGTATACATGTACGTGCTAGCTAAAATGGTTCTCTGGATGTGAGTACATGGATAAATGTATGATTATTTGTTTATATGTGTCATATGCTATAAGTTGTGAATTACTTTTGATTTGTTATACGGATATATTGAGACGGTTGATTGATTACACAGATTGGAATGATTTATATGCATATGGATATACAGATAATGTTGATTATGTATACCGATTGAAATGCACTACATGTATATTGGTTATAGGATTAGATGTTTTTGCATACATATTGGACTTAACAAAGAAGCTGTGACAATCAGGCTCTTGTATTCGTGGTTTATACTTGACCTATAGGTCAAATTTATACTAGACCTACGGGTCAAATATATAAACTGGACCTACGGGTCAATTTCATATTGGACCTCCGGGTCAATTTCATACGGTGCTGGCCAGACAACTATACAACTATACAGGAATCCCAGGGCGGTACTTGGCTTGCTTGGTCACAATAAATAAAATGGAACACAATGACACACACATATTTTTATCACATAGTTGATTGATTATTATTTATTGAATGCTTGTGTGTGCTTGGATTTGATTTATGATGGTTTATACTCATTGAGTTGCGACTCATATAAAG
>CAODLS010889208.1:0-15633 GCA_948243855.1 Flueggea neowawraea
AAAAACCAAAATAATTTCTGTCAACACCATGAATGGAAAGCATGCATCTCGTCCTCATTCAAAGACTCAAAGAAACTTCTGTGCTCAACTTTGGAAACGTCACCACCTAACCATAAGGACAGTTAGTGCAAGAG
The DNA here is from genome assembly GCA_948243855.1 of Flueggea neowawraea. Taxonomy (NCBI): domain Eukaryota; kingdom Viridiplantae; phylum Streptophyta; class Magnoliopsida; order Malpighiales; family Phyllanthaceae; genus Flueggea; species Flueggea neowawraea. The sequence continues at coordinate 135 of CAODLS010889208.1, forward strand.
AGAAGAAAATTCATGTTAGAAATATGGAGAGTAAAGATAAGAGACTTTATTGCATTGGTTGGCCTTATTTATGGTAGATTTGGTAGAATTAAATTGCACTAATAGATACACTTTGTTTTTACAAATATAATATTATAAATTATAAATATGCAATCTATGCATATTCACTATACAAACAAATTTAGTAAATTTTAATAAAAAATCGTTAGTATTTTATTTTTTTTTCAATTGTCAATACTTTAATTCTGAATTCAACTATTTTTTTTTACAAATTAACACACCAAGTAACCACAAAATAAAAAAAAATCAGGAAATGAAAACACAATTATTGATCAAAGCAAGGCAGCTAATTTGACGAGTGATCGCAAAAGAAGGAATCTATATAATTTGCAAATTTGGATTTCTTTTTTTTGTTTTGTCATTTTAGGGACAAAGAAGGAAACTTATTTCGTGGCTAAAAGGTGATCAGCGTGTAATAAGATAATATTGTGGTGGGGTCCGCAATATGGTTGCTAATTGGTAATGGCAATTAAAAAAAGGAAATAAAGCTAAACATTTACACTTGTTGGTCTTAGAGTCAATAAGCAGTCTACTGTTCCAAATAGTGGCATTTGGGGCACTTATTAAGTGGATGACACGTGTTCGTCACTGTCATTCAATGCATTGGAAGAGGGAAAAAAAAAGAAAGTCCTTTTTTGAAAGGAAATAAAAATTCTAATTATATTCGACCTCTTATAATCTGCATACTAACTGTAAATAGTGTTTGTTTTGTGCATTTCAATTTAACATAATGAAGAAAGTAATGAATGATTGGTATAATATAGAAAGCTTAGAATAATTGAGAGTTATTTAGAGGAGTCTATTCAGTAATATAGTTAGTATATATTCTCTCAGTCTCATATTGATAAGTAAGTTTATTTTTTCACATAGATTAAAAAAATTAGTTAAAATTATTAATTTTAGTAGAGTTTTTTAAAAATATTCTTATTACTATCCAATAAATAATTAATGATACAATTTACTATGCATTTAAGTATGAATAATTTAGTATAATGTGACATAACTGTTAGTATTAAAAAGAAAAGAAATCTATAATTTGAGACAGATTAAAAATGAAAGGTTGTCTATTTTTATGGAACGGAGAGAGTATTTGATATAACCACCATTACATCTATACGCGAAGTGGCATTGATACTATAGCATTCCATATCGCTTAGTAGATGTGATTAGATTTGATTTATAATGACTAAAATTTAATTATTAGACAACTTTGGTTAATCTTTTTTTTGGGGCCAATGATTTAGATTTGAATGTAATATGAGGCAGTTGGGTTACACCTTGTTACTAGTGTTATAAAAGTCAATATGAGTCAGGTTTGTGAATGGCTTGTGGACTCTGAGAAGATAGCGAATTTAGTTACCAATGCACCACAACAATAGCCAGGGTTTGATTTGAAATTGACGTCATTAACACAACGAGAACGCCACAAATTTTTAAGGGAATGCAATTTTGAAAATGTAACATCTCACATCACTTATAAAATGTGGTGAGACTTTGTTTATAATAACTAAAATTCAATGTACTAAAACAATTTGTGTTAACTTTTTGGGACCAATAATTTCGGTCTGATGTATGTGGCAGTTGGGTTACATTAGTGTACATTGGACATTGTTGTCTTTAGGGGCGAATATCATTTTATTTACAAAAATATGAGCTACCGGTTTTTTATTTCAAAAACATATCCTCGTATATACACACATTTTAGAAACATAATGGATACTCTTTAAAATAACATAATCTAAAAATTAATTCTTGAATAGCCGTATACGTATGCACGAGCTCTCGATAACTAATATATACATTTTGATTTTTGGAAAATATTTTGCTGAATGTGGCGTTTTTGAAAGCATGTTTTGTGTTGGGCTTATTTGTCTAATTATTTATCAAAAAAGAAGCGCAACACTAAAAAGGACGAATTGAAACAGAAATCGTGTTTTTTCAACGAATAATTGAATGAAATATTGAAATAGACACTGCATTTGGATTTGCAACTACGTTTTAAACAAGTTAATTACTTACGATGATCTATTAATGTAGAAGATATTCTATACACAAACATGAACATCAAATTAGAGCTTCTACCGAAATAACCAATCAACCACAGTTTAAAAAAAATTACCGATCAACTGTATCAAAACTATAGTCTATAACAACAAAATTGTTGACCTAATAGTTAGTATATATGGTGGTTCTATGAGGATTATTTGCCAAGAAATCAGTGGTTTAAATATCAAAAGAAGACACTTACTAAAAGATGAAAAACTATTAATGTTCTAATATTCAAGATGAGAGACCACTTTTTTAAAAAAAAAACTACGGCCTATGACTCGTGGTAACCATGTATCACATATGACACATTTATGCCTACCTAAAGATATATTCTATACCCACTAAAACGATCCTTTTCTTTTGGCTTGTCAATTTTAAATGTATGAGATTTCATTTGAATATATTTGAGTATTGATTCCCATTAATACAAAAAAAAAAAAGGTGTGGATAGCATGGTTTTCTTTTGTTTGTGATTAAAAAAAAAGAACAAGTCGAAATTATATATGCTTCACTTGTTCATAAGCCTTAAAGTTTTCAATTAAGTTACCAATTAGTGTATCTTCATGCACTTTGATGCCTGCATACATGTAAAACGATTGAAGTGTTAATGTAACCATGTATTGTTTATAAAGTGAGAATCAATATATATATAATAGCAAGAGAGTTTTTCCTAACTTTTGATAAGTGGTATTCTATTTGGTAACAATTTGACATTTATCTCTTTTTATTGTGTAACTAGTTGGAAGCTCGGACAATGCCACGGGTGCATGAGTATTTTTTTTTATTTCGTTAAAAAATTGTTGAAAAAATATTAAGTTCATAAATCTTGTAATAAACTAAAATATTAAGTCCATTTTGCTTTCTTTTCCAAATGTGAGATTAGCTGCTATATTTTAAAATATTTTAGATTTATACTTTTAATAACTTTAAAAGAAATATAAATATGTTAGTTGATATATAAAAAGCTCTCGCTTCATTAATGAGATTATACCATTTTGCATTTGCTAGCAAATTTTCGAAACAAAGAGAAAAAATGTTAAATTTAATGGCCTCAAAATAATTAACAAATCAATAAGAAAAATACTTTTTAGATTGATAAAAAAACAAAATCAATTGCATCTAATGAATCATTTTTCTCTCACCATATTTAATCGAATTAATATTTGGATAAATTTTTTTCTTTCATGAATCGTTTTTGTCAAATTGGGTTAGTGGCTTAGTGGAAGTCCGAAGGAAAGTAAAAATCAAACACATCAGTTTTAAAAAAAGTTAAAATGTGAAAATAACATAATGAAGACATGTGGCACTAACTGTACTCAATGTCTACCGTTTTAATATATTAATATAGATTATTTTTTTAAACTACTATATACTATTTAGAAGAGCTTATTAAAATTAAATATATATTTTTTTCTATTTTTTATATTGAAAAAACTTTTCGTATATTGAAATAAGTGCTCTTATTTTATACTTATAAATTAACTAAGAAAATTAGAACATAAATCACACTATATACACCTTATTATTAGAAATTTGTTTTATTTTTTACAATGAAAGACATTTTATATATAGAAATTAGTGAGAAAAATTATATATATTTTTTATAATAAAAAGGCTTTTATATATTGAAATAAGTGTTCTTTGTTTATAGTTAAAAAATTGATTAAAAAAATTAGAAGAAAAATTATACCATCTACACCTTATTATTAGAAATTTATTTTATTTTTTAAAATGAAAAGATCTTTTATATATCGAAATTAGTAAGAAAAATCATATAATTTTTTTTATTTTTTTATAATAAAAGACTTTTGTATATCGAAATAAGTGTTTTTAGTTTATACTTAAAAAATTGACAAAGAAAATTAGAAGAGAAATCGCACAATCTATACCTTATCATTGGAAATTTGTTCTATCATTCACAATGAAAAGACATTGCATATATCGAATATTAGTTTTCTTAGTTTATACTTAAAAAATTGACAAAAAAAATTAGAAGAGAAATCCTACCATCTAATTTTTATTATTGGTAGAAATTTATTTTTTTTTTATATTGAGTATAAAAATATATAAATTACTCATGAAAAGAATTAATTTTCCTAAGAGTTGATGTTCATATTGAAAAATGAATTACTAAATTTTTTTGTTAATTATTTTGGTTAATGCACAGATATTCTAAAAATATTCATTAATATTAAATTTATTTATTTTGATTTTAATCAAAAACTGAGAAAGCTATAATTATATAATTTTTGAGACATTGTTTCTATAAATTTAGTGCAATTTGCTCATAGTTGTGACACTAAATCATATAGCAAATTATTTGTTTTTAAGTATTATTTCTTAAATTTGAGTTAAAATAAAAAATATCAAATTATTGTTTTTATTTTAATTCTTATTTATTTTTTATTTAAGAAGAAAAATAATCATTTGGTATGGACTTTAACATTGGTGGTTTATAAAAAAAGTAAGACAATTAAGATTATGGACTTTCGAAATAGAAAATTATAATTAAATATTTAAATAAAGAAAATAGGTAGAATTAAAAAATTTAGAAAAAATTCATGTAAATTTACTAAATAATAATTAATTTTGGTTGCGTAGTTTGGAAAATTTTATAAGCTTTTTTTAAAAATATTTTATTTATTATTTTATACTCAACATAAAATTTAATTTGAACCTTTTGTTATATACATTAAAATTAAAAATGTATATTTCTTAAAAATAAAAAAAAAATATAATTTACCATATTTAATTTTATTTTTCACTTTTTTAAAATTAATGTTATTTTTATATAAATAATAAAAATTCTAATAAAGTGCTAGTTTGTATTAATTTGCTTTAGGCATCTACAATTCAAGCTGGCCACTTTGTTGTTTTGGTTGAAGCTCTGCGTCGGGCGTTGTCACCCGTGTAGGCTTGGCAACTCGAAGTATCTATTGGGTCGAGGTTTCGTGCTCTATCCTTGGCCCAACTTGAGAATGACACATTGGTGATTTAATAGAGGAGGTATAAGCAATTTTTGCCTAAACTTGAGAATCACAACACGTGTACGAAATTAAACTTTAATAATCAATAAAAAAATTTCTTTTATTAGTAACTATTTCATTGCTAATACACATTTTATTTTGTATTTGCAAATTATATAAGGAGCAATTACTATTTCATGTCGGAAGTAATTTGTAATCTCTCATTACAGCACTGAGTTTTGAAAAACCTCCTATTACGTTATATTCTTAAACGCCGTCAGTTAAAACTAACAAAATATGTCAGATCTAATGACGTGACATATAAGAACATGTGGAATACATTCTAACGTGGATATATGATGCTATAAATATGATATTTCCTGTTAATTTTGGCTTATGACGCTTAAGAGTAAGAACGTAATAAGAACTTTTTCAAAAATCAATGAAGATAATAGAGATTACGAATTAGCTTAAGGATGAAATAGTAATTGCTCCATTATATAAAGCATAAGTTTAATTTTAATCATGCAGATGTACATTTTATTCATAAATATATCCAGCACGGTGACTCTTTGGAGTGACCAAGTTTCCAACTTCTTTTTAGATGCTTTGACAGTGCTCGAATGTGTTTTTTCTGTCATTTTTTAGGGAGGGGGGTGGAATCGATTTCACTATCAAGTCAATAAATCCATAATATTCACCAACCAATAAAATCGTTCTTTTATTTTCATTTTTTTGGTCTTCGTAGTGTAACTAGTGTTTGATTCTTTGTCAGCTCAATACATATTACTCTTGTATTTTTCACCATTAATTAGAAGTCTCCTCCTCAATCCAAATAAAAAAAATTTCCAAAAACGATTAAAAACTCGAAACTTACATTTACGTTCAATGTTTAAACTTCTAAACTAATCATTTTTTGTGATAATTCTGTTTTTTCCCCCAATTTTCAGTTTATATTTAGTAGATCGAGATTAAAATTTTACAAATGTAATTTCTTTTTAATTTAGCACTAAAAAAATTGACATTTTTTATAAGTTTATTGCTCCCACAAGCTCACGACTTTTTAATAATGAAAACTTGTTTGGTTTGGCTTTTCAATAAATTTTTTTTTGGAAGAAATTTTTCTAGAAGTCACTTTTTGAAAAAAATATTTTATTTTATTTAGTTGGAAAAATATTTTTCTGGAAAGTGTAAAATTTTGTGTTCCCAAAAAATTGAGTACAAATGCTAAAAGTACCCCTATTTAATAATATATATAAGAACTTAAAATACTATTTGTAGATAATATTCATGGTGTTTTAGTAAAATTATAATCATAACATATATAAATATACAGATGTGAGAAAAAAAATTTTAGATATTTTTATCCCTCTTATTTATTTATAAATACTTCTAAATTCTTTATTTTATAAATATTTGATAATTATCTAGTATTAAAAAATTAAATGGAAAAGAAAATTAAGAATTTATACCTTAGTCTATCAGTGGTTTTGGGAGTGTTTTTTTAGGAGTATCTTTGGTCTACCATGTTTATTTCATGTTAAACATGATATCGAACGCATAAGTAGATTGTAGAGCAAGCTCCACAAGTACTGTCCATCTATAACAATTTCAGTATGGGTACAATTATCAACATAGAATGGGTACAATATAATTAGGTTGAATAGCAAATTTGGTATGATAATTATATATTCCATAACAAGTGAATATATTATGGTCAGTATTTGTACCATATATTGAAACATACCAATATATGCCATATTTCCAAATTTTCTTAGTCAGTATTTGCACCATACCATATTTTACGCATACTGTCAATTAGTATTGAAAAAAAAGTGTTAATTATGTGTCGTGTTAATTTATATGTGCCAATATATATTATAGTCAGTATTTATTTTAAGTGGTGGTGAAAATTACATTTATAGTTACATTTGTGGTGAAAGTAGAAATCGTAGTGAAAACGAGAGTTCTGGTTTAAGAACTAGCACGAACGGTAGCGATTTAACTATAAGAGAAAGTTTGAATGATCTCGATGTAACTAAAAAATACAGGCATTTGTGGATTCAATGCGAAATTTGCTATTGATTAAATTATAATTTTTTTTAAGATGTTTGGATAAATATTTATTTTTATTCGTGTTTAATAATATCTGACACCAAAAATATTTATTTTTATTAGTATAACTAATAAATATTTTAGACATTGGATTTAAAATTTTTTAAATAAATATTTATTCAGATAATTATTTAACTCTATTCATGTTTAACAATATATGACACTAACAATATTTATTTCTATTAGCATAACTAAATTTTTCTTCTATCAATAAATTTAAATTAAACAATTATGATTGAGATAAACTATTACATATAACAATATTACTACTATGTAACATATTAAAAACATATTTAACTTTTCAAAAAAATTAAGCATAATTTGATTAAGCTTTTTATTATATAATTTTATTTTATTTTCTTATTTTATGAGATAAAAATTGACTATTAAAATTTAAAATTATACACTTAAATTAAAAAATAATTAAATTATAAATAAAAAGACTTCAACAATATACGGACGTACATAGAAGATTAATTGTAATAAATAAACAAAAGTAGTATAACTTACTACTCTTTGAAACTTTCTGCTATTAAGTAGAAGTTAATTGATGGACTTTTTGGAGAGTCAAATATTGTTTGTTCGACAAAACGAAAGAAATTCACAATCTTTTGAAAAGTTACATTTTTTCTCTAACCAACTCTGAGCCAAACAGTTTTTGCAATTTCAATTGCAATGAGATACAAGTCGATTGGTACAAGGTGACCCAAAAAAGAAGTCCATTGGCATAAAAAAAAGCGCCATTCTCGCTTGGGGGTAGAGTCCAAAGGATCAGAAAAATACGACTCTTGGGCACAAAATAGAGACGCATCGCACATTTTTCTTCCCCTTCACGCCCCTGTGGCCCACCACGTCATCATCTCTGCTATCGTCACCCTCATTACATTTCACAGACAACTACTCTTCAAACTCTCTACTTGCGATTCTGTTCCCCTCTGTTTCTTCACTTGCCTACTCCGATTTACAACTCACGCCACGACAAATCTCCACGTGCATTTTTGCGGCTCCTGTAGTTCCACCACCGCCAAGGACCTTTCCGTCTTTTCACTCCCCTCAACTCTCTGGTCCCTGTTCCTCCGAATTCCTTGCCCGTCATTCTCATAAAACTAGCAAGTTAGCTAGCGCCCGCCACGTGTGCAAAATCTAGGTGGAGTCCATGTCGGCAAAAAGCTACGGTGGAGTCCGAGCTGTCTCCATTTAGGATTTGCCACGTGGACACTGAACTCTGTCCCTCCTGGCTTACGGTGGCATTCAATAGTCCAAACTAGGCCGGCGACCAGAAGATCTAAAAGACGGACATTTCCACCTCGAGACGGAACTTACGAAGCTGACCTCAAATCTTTAGAAAGGCCGCCGTATATTCCACCCAGCAAAAACCAACGGCTCAGATTTCTCATGCCGATGTCGCCCATATAAATCCAACCACTCACCCACTTGTCACTCCACCTTCCCCTCTTCCTCTTCTTTTCTTCACCTTCTTTCTCTCTGTGAAGAAACCACCACAGAGAGACCAAGCGACATGGCGTCCCTTGCTCTCACCTCTACTCTCACCTTCAATTCCCTTCCTTCTCTCAGATCCACGCCCAATCGTGTCTCGCCACGTCACCACCTCCCCAAGCTCCCCGCCACCCGCGACGTCACTCAATGCCCTCTCTCCGCCTTAACTCCAAAGCTCACTACTCTAACTACCCCTCTCCAAACAAACAGAAAACCGTTCAAATCTCTAACCGTCAAAGCATCTGCCACGCCATCAGCTCCGATAACCCCTGCTTCTCATCCATGGCAGGGAGCTGCATTGAAGCCGTTGATGGCGTCGATAGCGACAGGTGTCATTCTCTGGTTCGTCCCGGTCCCGGCCGGGGTCACGAGACCAGCATGGCAACTGCTCTCCATATTTCTCGCCACTATAGTCGGAATCATAACGCAACCGTTGCCGCTCGGCGCCGTCGCGCTGATGGGACTTGGCGCCGCAGTTTTAACTAAAACCCTAACGTTCGCCGCCGCCTTCTCAGCCTTCGGTGACCCGATTCCCTGGCTCATCGCGCTTGCCTTCTTCTTTGCTCGTGGATTTATCAAAACCGGACTCGGTAACCGAATCGCTTACTATTTCGTCTCGTTATTTGGAGCCTCCTCTCTAGGATTAGGTTACAGCCTCGTGTTCTCCGAAGCTTTGCTGGCTCCGGCGATCCCCTCGGTTTCTGCTCGTGCCGGAGGGATATTCTTGCCTTTGGTGAAGTCACTTTGTGTTGCTTGTGGGAGTAACACTGGAGACGGGACGGAGGAGAAGTTAGGGTCATGGTTGATGCTGACCTGTTTCCAAACATCGGTGATATCGTCGTCAATGTTCTTGACGGCAATGGCAGCGAATCCGTTAAGTGCGAATTTGACTTTTAATACGATAAAGCAGACGATTGGGTGGACGGATTGGGCAAGGGCGGCGATGGTTCCGGGACTGGTGTCTTTGGTTGTGGTTCCAATGTTATTGTACGTGATTTACCCGCCGAAGGTGAAGACTAGTCCGGATGCGCCGAAATTGGCTCGGGAGAAGTTGGAGAAGATGGGGCCTATGAGTACTAATGAGATTGTTATGGCTGGCACTCTGTTACTAACGGTACACATTGACTTACATTTGAATTATAATTATTCCAGTTTAATGTTTGTCAGTCTGTTGAATCATGAATGATTTATTTGTTTGTGTGAATGTGAATGATTTAGTCGAAATATGAATATAGAGGAATCCCTTTTTTTCGTCGTTTTCTGTAGCCTAGTTGATCTGTTAAATTGTGATAGAAATCATGGTAGCTAGAGTTTGTAGGTTGCATGTTCAGTGCAGAGGATGCTAAAACTGAGATCTGGTTTCAGTGATCGTTAGCGAAAAATGCTGGTTACTTTTTGGCGTTTATACTGCCCATAACTATGAAAAGAGGATGTTTTTTGTTAGACACTCTGTTCTGCTCTGTCACTTGTCATGACATTTTTTGTTTCTTCATTACTAGGTGGGGCTGTGGGTTTTTGGTGGGATTTTGAATGTGGACGCTGTTACTGCTGCTATTTTTGGATTGTCGATCCTCCTTATCACTGGTGTGGTGACATGGAAGGAATGCTTATCTGAAGCAGTTGCCTGGGATACCCTCACATGGTTTGCTGCACTCATCGCCATGGCAGGGTATCTTAACAAGTACGGTCTTATCTCCTGGTTCAGCCAAACTGTGGTGAAGGTTCGTGTTGTCCCTTGAACTAGATATTTAATTCAGCACGTACTTCGTTCAATAGTTGCATTGGATTTGAATTTTCATAGAGAGAATTATTACCTGGTTCACTGTTTGCTGATAAAAATTTTACTCTTATCGCAGTTTGTAGGTGGACTGGGACTTTCATGGCAACTATCTTTTGGCATTTTGGTTATTCTATACTTCTACTCCCACTACTTCTTTGCTAGTGGCGCAGCTCACATCGGTGCCATGTTTACAGCCTTCTTGTCCGTTGCCAGTGCTCTGGGCACTCCACCATATTTTGGAGCCATGGTGCTTTCCTTCCTCTCCAACTTGATGGGTGGCCTCACACATTACGGCATTGGTTCTGCACCTGTCTTCTATGGTGCTAACTACGTTCCTCTCGGGAAATGGTGGGGTTACGGATTCCTCATTTCCATTGTCAACATCATTATCTGGCTCGGAGTGGGAGGAATTTGGTGGAAGTTCATCGGCTTGTGGTAAATTGGCGGTCACGAAATTTGTCGACCAAAAATGTAGCAATAGTTGCCTGATCATGGCTTGCAAGCCTAGTTAGAGGATGTCTAATTTTGTCACTGATTCTTTTGTGTTGATAATAATCTGTTGGTGGCCATGGTGAGACCGGAGACCTCAGCAACAAAAGATGGGGTATTATACACATTCAAATTTTCTACTTGGGGCAGAACTTAGAAACATGTACCTGAAATTTTGTCGTCGGAATAGCAACTGCCTTTAATTCTTGACATAGTGATTAATTTAATTTGATGCTTGCTTCAATGGCTGTTTTTGTCCTCCTTTGTGTACACTTTAGTCGAATGATTAAGTGTATCATGAACGACAGGGCTTTCAATTGCATCCCCACGACGGTTCATGCAATTGCATATCGCCCGGTGGGGAAGTGTTGGCTTGTTTATTTTGAAAGAGGTGAGGGCGGCGTCCAACTGTCCAAGGCCGCAGGTGTTTATGACTGTTTTGTAGAACATAAGTTTCTGTTTTGTTTCGTTAAGGAACAGCCTCCCTAACTCCTTGTTTGTTTTTTCCAAATCAAGCCCTGGCAAATGACATGGTGATCGCAAACGGAACATTTCATTTGCGAGGGCTTTTATTTGTATTTTTTGAAAACAAGGCAAAATAATCATCTTTATAAATTTTTAACTCACCCGAGTTAATTTTCCCTTCAACATTTTTATTCAAAAATTTGCATCCAAAGATTGTGACGATTGTTTGACACTAGGTGACTCAAATTGAATTTCTATGTAAATAAATAGAGCAAAAGAAGTATACGATTGGTGTGTAAAGGGAATCTAAAATAGATTTTAGGTGTACAAAATGTAGACAATAAGTGTATAAAAAGTGTAAATACTTGATTATTTTTTAAAAATGAATTTGTTGCTACAGCGACTAAAAATCAATTACTTTCTCACTACAAGAAATTTGCTTCGTAGGCAAATGTGCCGTTTTTGTAGACAAATACTATTAGATACAAAAAAGAAACGTAGGATGAAATGTAGTGAATTCCAAGTTTGTAAATGCTTTTGCCCACGTTGTTCTGCTTTGTGGAGAAATGTAGAAAGTTTGCCTACACTTTTTGTCGTAGGAACAAATTCTCTACGAAATAAATAGTAGGGAATGGTATTTTTTTCCCACGAAACAAAATCGTAGAGAATTATAGTTATTGGCTACAAAAAGCTTATGTAGGAAAACGTTTTATTGTAGAGAAATGAGTTGTTTCACTACAACATTATTTCATAGGTATTTTACATTTTCGTATACGATTTATGTAATGCATAGGCAAATCTACAATTTTTTGACTTGCTTAATTGGATATAAACAAAAACTATATTCATCAAAACATTATAAATATAAAACACTTTTGTGTAAATATTAATATTAATTCATATATCATAATTACAATTAATTCAGTTAAAAGATCCTCACAAAATATATACAAATAAAAACTATCTTTTGTTTTTCTTTTTCCTATTTGAATACCACATCTATCAAATAGAATAAGGGTACATAACAAATCCTAACAAAAGGTACTAACATTGGAAAAATAAAAGCAATATTGATAGCAAAAGAATAAGTTCTATACACCACTTCTTCTTCTTTCTTTGCCCTCAGATCTTTTACCAGTGGAGTAATAGAGGCAAGTTTTTCTTTCAATGATGTTGGCCTCTTCTCCATCTTAATCTGAAATTTTCTAGAACGAGTTAGGATAAAATGCAGTTAACCAAACGTAAAGCTTCACCTGCAATATGAAAAATATGTGTATCCGTGTGTGTGTGTGTGGCGAGAGAGGGAGAGTTAACAGTATACAAATAATGTCCCGACCGATGACCACTAAATATTCCTTTCCCTGAACATTATTAATCTTCAACTGCAGACAATCACCCAGTAATTCCACAAACCAATTTATGAAACATATAATAACCTATTGTTCACTGATATTAAGAGTCATTTGCACCCCTACACAATACCAAACTCTTCCACATGTTCAAAATTGACCCAAACTCATCTTGCAGAAGAATTCAGAAAACTCCAAGGTGGTCGTAGAAGATTTGTTAAAGCTGAATCTTAGAAGAAGCCACGATAATTCAGTCCCTATTTCACAAACCCTAGTTGGTGCAACATCAAATTGTCATAAACCAAGACCACTCAAATTCAATAGTCATTATTCATCAGCTGTATTATGCAGAGAAGGATCAACTAAAAAATTGGACATTCAAGGACATTAACTAACAAAAGTGGACATTCCAATACCACTGGAATTAGTCAACTGAACATTTGTAGTAAATTAAACAAAAGAAATCGGATAGAAAGTCCAATTTCTTGGTGAACAAGTTCCCTCAAACTTGATAGAGATTAAATTAAAGATATTTTCCAGAAATTTATTATCTTTACTCCAATGGTTAAATCCCTATTTCAAAGTCTGAACTTTCAATCCTAATTAGAACGAAGCACCAAATTAAATAAGCAATATTTGAATATTAAGATTTAACCAATGTTTGGTAGGAAGGGGACTATACCGCTAGGTATAGCTTTGAGTGGGATAACACGGCCCTGCAATTTTCAGTTAGAGGTATACATAAATTAAAAATTCACAAATGGAAAAAAAATTGTAGTGTAAGAAAAGTAAATTCAGCAAAAACCGAACACCTTTTCTATGTGAAATTCCTTCGTTGCATCTTTTTCAATAGATGCTACCAGCCTTTCAACAGATTTCCTCTCACGTTGTGGCCAGTCAATTGCAGGAGTTCTTGGCTCTGGCTCCCTTTTAGCTTCTGCTTTCTTCTTCTTCTTTTGAACCTTCTCCCCCTCAAGTATTCTTTTGTTCACCACGCTTACCTTTCCCATGTCGCTTTGACCCTTTTACCTTTTTATCCTCTTCCACTTCCGCTTCTTCTTCTTCTTCTTCTTCTTTGGATTCATCAGCTTTCTCCTCTACCTCTTCATCCTCTTCTTCTTCCTCCTTTTCTTCAATCTCTTCACCCTCCTTTGGCCCATTTTCTTCTTCCACATCATCAATTGGCATCGGTTTTTTCATTCTCCTTTTTTTCTTCTTGTTTTTCTTCTTTGCTTTCAGTGTCTTCCTTTATCTTGGGGTCTTCGTCCATTTTCTCAATCTCAGACTTCTCTTTATCATTTTCATCCTTCTCCACTTCTTTTGCCTCATCATTTCCCTCTAACCTGTTTTCTTTCTTTTCCTCTTCCACATTGTCCTTCTCTTCCTCTTCCTTCTTTTCTTTCTTGTCCTCTTCCATATTGTCCTTCTCTTCCTCTTCCTTCTTTTCCTGATTCTACTCTTCCTTATTTTCTTTCTTTCCTTCTACCTTATTTTCCGTATGCTCCTCTTTTTTATTTTCAGCAACTGCTTCCACCGATTTCACTGGCGCAATAGTCCCATTTGCTGCTGCCTCTGGAACTTCAGTCGCCGTTTTTTCCTCCCCATTATTAGACTAGTATACTACAAAGTGTAAATGCCGAACGTCCTCAGCTATTAAACAGTGACCATTACTCAGTTTAAATACCACCAAGAGGTAACAACCACCACAGGAGAAAACATTAAACAATCCAATTGGTGGCCAAGTAAAAATTTATACAGGCACTAAGACTCAAAACAAGACCAATAAGTCCTACGCACTACACAATCCCTTACAGGATCTACACGAGCTTCTACATAGTCCTAAGCTGAGAAAGAGAACCAAAACAAATAGCCTGTAAAAATTCCAAACCTAAACAAAGTTGGAATCTTTAACGGTGTCTGTTTCGCATAACATTTACAATAAAACACAACTTAACAAAAATAAGCCAAACGAAGCCATATAAAACCTAAAATTCAGCTCAATTTCTCAAAACGAAAATTCCAAAACCCTCGAATAAAAAAATTCCAAAATTTCAAACTAATTCATCGATACAAAACAGGAAAACAGCAAGAAAGATTAAAACTTCAACAACTGAAAACCCTAAAACCTCAACCAGGAAACAATCCTTGGCCAGCTTAGTTTAATTGTCTAAGCATGTTGCTTAGTATTAATTAATTTTTTTAAAAAAAACTGAAGCAACAGAGAGATAGAGAGTACCGCAGCAATCCGATGGAAATTTGCCCTTGCAATTTGCGAACCCAAGCAGAGAAGAAGCACAGCAGCAAAGATAAAGTGAAAAACGCTCCAAACCCTTGCAATTTAAATTTCGACAGCGGATTTGAATCTCTTGTAGTGTCGACACAAGTATGGCCATGGAGAAGCCTTGAAACAATGGATTTTTGGTTGAATGACAATTGGTTTTGGTGTAGAAAATGGTTGTATTGAAGTGGAGGATTATGGCATGGTAGTATTAGTGTAGAAGACGGTGGCTTTCATAACGGGGAGATGCGGCTTTAGAGGTGGTGTTCTCCAAACTGACGGTTGGAGATTCTCTAACTGCAGCTGAAAACTCTTCATGGCTTTCACCTTCTGGTGACTTTGCTTTTGGTTTCAAGAAACTTGAAACCAACAATGATCAGTTCTTGCTTTCAATGTGGTATGATAAAATACCAGAAAAGCCCATAGTTTGGTACGCTAGCGGAGATTCTCC
>CAODLS010889322.1:0-12327 GCA_948243855.1 Flueggea neowawraea
TATCTGGTAAGATTGATTATGTCAAATAAATGATGTCTCTTATCATTTCATTTGGGTGTGGCCACGCACTACTCAATCTCTACCAATCAAATGGCCGGTGATATCTTCTCTCTTTACGAGAGGGGCAATCCCATCACTTCACTCATGCTTCTTTACGAGACTCTCCGCATACCCAATCATACCCATACTTGTCAACCAGGTATGGACGTGTTAGGCGTTTGTCAAAGTATACGACAAATCACCAAAACCTTATAGTGATTTTAGGTCTGAGGATTCAAATATAAGCATTGCATGAGAATGACTTGCCACAATGCAGTATTCTCATTAGCAGATCGAATCCAAATACCTTGTTCCAAACTTTGTATCTATGATCTCTGATAGATATTCCCTATCCATGACCCATAGAACATGATTAATGTACAGAGCTCATACTAGTCTTAGTTTATTTCCACTCTTGTGGTTATAAGCGACTAGGGATGTTTAGAATGAAATTCTTTCACTTCCAGGTTCTACTATCAAGGTCCTCAACCTTGATAACTCAAGTGCCGAATATTCATTCATGGACATTTTATCAACCATATATGCACATAAAATAAATGAATGATAAAAACAATGCCTCATATTTTTAATTTCCAAAATAAAAGGTACATATACAATGAATTGGGGCTAGGGCTTACACTAACAATTCTATCAACTAATTCAATGTGGTCATCATCAATTCAATCAATAGAATAATAATTAATCAATCAAGAACATAAATAGAATAAATGCATAAACAGTAAAGAACAATTAAAACAGAACCTCGCAATTAATTAAAGATCAACTTTGATTGTACCTTGACTAAAAAAGAAATTAGTTGCTCATAATGTTAAGAAGAACACAAGAACAAATGTTTTCTCATGAAACCCAAAAAAGTTGCAGATTGAAAGTTTCCTCCCAAAATTTGGTGGCTGCCCTTGTTAAATCCTAAGGAAGCCATCTCATAACCCTAATACATCTTGTTCCAAAGTTCCAAAAATAACCTTCCTAAAAGACACAAGTCATTCCTTCATGAAAGTCACATTTTTGCCCTTCTAGTTGTCCAAAACAACCCTTGCACGTGATATTTTAAAGTCTGTTTGATGCATCACGTGCTGAATGCGCACTCTCATCATGTCAAGGCCTTGCAGTGATCATCAACATCCACTTTCAACTCAAAACAGTCCCAAATCCATTCTTTCTCACCAAATCACCCCTAAGCAAGATAAAACACAAAGAAACATAAAAACACAGAAATATATGCATTAATGTACGCAAAATAATATTAAAGTGCTAATGTAAATATGCATAAAATGCATGTTAACAAACCTCCCCACACTTAAACCATGCTTGTCCTCAAGCATGTGATAATCCAAAGATAATTAGAAAACTGACTTCAAAGCACTCTTTGCATTCCCACATCTAGTCTCACCTAAATCGATATGTATCGAATATTTAAGAAGGAACACAACTAGCGCCAGGCCAACCGATAATCTAAAAGATTATCTCCAACATCGATAATGCCCCCTAGAGAATAGCAAAACCACACCCTCACAGATGTCACTCGATCGCTCAAAAGTTTTTGGGGTGAAGTTTTTACACTCGAGTTAACCAATCAAAGAGGACTTTTAATGGCTTGTAATGTGGTGTGAACAAAGAAATAAATTGAGAGAAACAAAGATAGAATGAGTTAATACATGCCAATTAAAACAAATACACATCATTGATGTTTCCAAGCATAGATTTCAAGTCTTTAGCCAACATAAATTAAATGCAAATTCAGGTACTTTGCTACTGATGTCACAAGGCTGCCCATTCTCCAAACCTTTCCATTTCATCATTGCCTTTTGTTCTTTTTCTTTTGCTATGACATTTTGCATGAATACAACATAAGTATCAATTATGGGCAGCAATGTGATTTTTAACAACATAGGCTCAAATTAATTACAAGACATGAAAATTCATTCATAATATAGAACATCAATATTAAAAACAAACATTGGCATGTACTAACTAATAAATACTCTCAACTCTGGGAGCAACTGTAAAGGTCTATCAAAGAAATTAGGAATTGTTAAAGCGGGTTCAAACAAAGAAAAAGGTTGACACTCGAAAGGGGTTTACTAGTGATTAATTTGAAAGGGTAGATGAACAAAGAAAAGGATAATACAAAGGGTTAAGCAAACAATGCCTCTCGTCATCCCGATGTTTCAATTCAAGGCAAAAAGGGTCTCAAAACGCATCCCATGTCAAGCCCCGGTAGTGTTCTATTATAGTTAACTACATCACACAACAAAGAAAAATAGAGTATGTGTAATGTGTACCCTTTTTATCTCAAATTTCACACGGTGTTGTGTGTGATACTGCTACGCCTTCGGATCTATTATCGAGGGTTGTTCAGACTTAAATCTAAGGTACATAGAAATTCAAGTTGTTGACTAGAATGGGTTTTAAAAAGGACTTAATGAAGCCATAAAATTTTTGAAAACTAGATTATCAAAGCTCGATGACAGACATAGGTTTACACACTAAGTAAATGCAGAACAAAACACATAAAAAACTAACTAAAATGCATCACGACAGGTTACGTCAAGGCCATGTCTTGACCTATTAAAACTGGACACAAGACAAAATGTAGCAGATGCATAAAACAGCAAGAAACAGAACATATGCACAAAAATACTGTAAAATGAACAAAAATATAACATAAATGCAAGAAAATCACCAAAATCACCAAGAACAACAGATAAATCCCTCCCCACACTTAAATCTAACATTGTCCTCAATGTGAAAGAACCAAATTAAATTACAAGATGAAGGGATAAGAAAAGCTTCTCTGGATAATCATGGCATGGACTGGCGTGGAGGTGTTTGATTGATGCTTGGCATTGAGAACTTGAACCCTTCCTCTTAAGGGAAACGACACTGTGTTGCTGGAAGGATGAGGCGTGCCCTGTAGCTGACAAAAAAAAATGGTGCCTTCGAGCCAAATTCCCACAAAAACAGAAAATTTGAAATGCACAACTCTTACCCACACTTTAACATTGCCATATCAACCTGGAAACATGGAAAAGTGCACGAAAATCTTTCCAACACTAAAACACAATCATGAAAACAACAAAAAGCTTGGCCATAGAAAGGATTAGTCCAAAGGAAGGAACAAGATAAAATCTAGAACAAAGTTTAAAATTAAATTAAAAGAATGAAGAACTAAAAATAAAGAATAAAAATTGAGAACAATAAAAAAATGAATTTCATCCTTTCTCATCATTTTGTCCATAAATCCTTGCACCTTGGTCTTTCTTCTTTTTTGGAAAATTCTTATGAATTAGGGAAAAGTCGCTCTTTCGAACATACACCATACGCCCCTTTTTTGTTTTCTTTTTCGTGGAGTAAAATTCTTTCAAAAACCTCAAAGATCTGGGCTCATGCTTAATTGTATCAAATATATAGATGGTTACCTTTGTGGATTTTGTTTTCATTTTCTTAATCACGTCAGGGTCATGTCCTGAATCACTCAATTCGTCAGCTTCTTTCTGTTTCTTATTCCTCCTCCCCATACTTGTTCCAACATTCTGTAATTGATCACCAAAAGAAAACTCGACCTTTTTCTCGGTTAGTGGCTCAATGGAATCAATTGCATAAATGCACGAGTAATCTATAGGACGTTTGATGGTGTCATTTATGTTAAACTTGACAACAGCACCATCAAACTCCATTGAAAGCGTACCATCATGGACATTAAGTTTTGTTCTAGCTATTTTCAAGAATGGTCTACCTAAGATCAATAAATCAGAATTTGGTGCATCATCTCCCTCCATATGAAGAACATAAAATTCAGCAGGAAACACCAAATCTTCTACTTAAACTAATACATCCTCAAGAAGGCCATAAGGAAAAACACTAGATCTATCAGCAATGATTAACACCACATTGTTATGCTTTAGAGGCCCAACATTCAAAGAGGAATAAACAGATAACGGTATAACATTTATTGATGCACCTAAATCACACATGGCTCGCGCAAAATCAACATTGCCGATTTTACAAGGTATAGAAAACATACCTAGGTCCTTTTCTTTAACAAGCAATTTCTTTTGTAGAAGAGCTGAAATTGTTTCTCCCAAAGGAATTCTCTCGTTTCCCTGCAGTTTTCACTTGTTAGTGCATAATTCTTTAAGGAATCGAGCATATCTGCGAACTTGCTTTATTGCTGTAAGTAATGGGATGTTGATTTCCATCTTCTCAAACATCTTCAAGATCTCTTTGTCATCATGTCATGACAGACGTACGAGGCGAACCATCTATGGAAGCTCGGTCCAACTCGCACAAGCCTCGGAGAACAGAAACTACCAAATTCATATTATTAGTCGGCTTATTTACCATATTAAAACAATTTAACAAGATAAGTTTTCCGAAAACAATTTAACAAGATAAGTTTTCCGAAAACAATATTCCCAAATATTATTTAAAATATAGTTATAATATCAAAATACTAAATAATAGTTCAAATAAAATACGTTAAATGCTATTAACAAATACAAGTCCATAACTCACTGCCCGGTGTGGAGCAACTAACATAACAGGAATTCGGCCCAAACAATAGGGTACTCACTGAGTGCGGAAGAACCAAACGACCGCTATCAAGATCACCTAAAAAGTGAAGTAGAACAAAAACAAGAAAAATAAAAGGGGTAAGATTCCCTAGTGAGCGGATAACACAATAGAGCGACATAGGCTCCTCAAAAGGGTTTTGAAAACTACCACATGCACGTATATATCCAAGTAATATTATACACACACACACACATACGTATATATAAATAAATTAGTTCAAAATCCACTTTGCAATTCTTTTTGCATACGGAGCAAACAACAAACAATTATCAAAATTTATTAGATGAAGAAACTTAATAACATGTTTAATTTTTTTTTCTCGAATCCCAAAATAGCCAAAGTTTTTCCTTTCAAATATTTTCCTAAAATTCACATTCACTTTCGAAGGTATTACAAAGAACAATACTCAAATATTTTCAGAGATAAATACTCAATTTTTTTGAAATATGATTTCGAAATTATTTCCAGACTTGAATGCTGTAGTATTTTCAGAGTTAAATATCAAGATATCCTTCAGAAATAGTTCCAAAACATTTCAAAAGTGTAGCTCAAAATATTTTTCAGATAGTAGTTCAAAACTCAATGGGACCATAACAAAATGTACAGAATAATATTGTGGACCCGCCACTAGACAGAACAGAGCATGTATCTGGCTGGATACACAGCTACCACTTTACCCCGACAACTAGAGTCTTCATAGAGCATTGATATATCAAAGATTATGTATCACGTAACTAGGTGTCCCATATCAGAATGTTTTGCCAAAAACATATTGAAATATTTATTCAAAATATTCAAAGTATTGAACAAAGTATTTATACCAAAATACAATCACTTTCAGACAAAATGTTTACCACAGAAAATCCTTTTATTTACTTCAGAACATAAAATCCGTAGAAAATATATTTATTTCAGAATAAATTATTTGTCTCAAAACATTCTTAAATCCAAGAAGAATAATTTCTACAGAATATACCTTGAAATCCATAACAGAATGTTTGTTACCAAAATTATAATAAATATTAAAGCATAATATTTATTTTAAAAACCATCAAAATTCCCAAATAAAATTTAATTGCCACAACAGAGACTTTCACATATATCAGATTTTAGGAACTCCAATCCTTTAATTATTCCAATTTCATGCCAAGTTCAACACAACAAAAATATATACAGAATTTAGAGGACACAACCTACGTGTTTAAAATGCTACCATACTCACCTGGATGCCAAACAAATAATTCCAAGCACGGTCCAGTGGTAAATGATTGGTCTCCTCAGAAACCACATAGAGCTGGAACAAACAATACATACATAGATCAGACATGGTGTTGTGCCCGTACCGAAATACGTGCAAATACATATGCAAACTTGAACACTCCAACAAATCCCGAAAATCCATTTCAGCACAAAATCTAACATGATAATCCAATTATTACACCACGGTGTAAAAATATAGATCAATCCCTGAACTTTGAAAAATTATCATTTAGTCCCCAAGACGTCAAAAATTATGACTTAGTCCCCAAACTTTTAGAATTTCCAAATTAGTCCTCTAACTAATTTAAAATTATAATTTAATCCCTCAATTTCTAAAATTACAAATCTTCCACTATTCTTATCATAAATTATATTTCAGTCTCTGAAATGCTAAGTATCAGATTTGGTCCTCAATATACTCAAAATTATGTAAAATTTTAGTTTTGGTCCTTTCATTATAAAACTACACCAAATGGTCCTTAATCCCGAACCAAGCATAACCCAATGTTTTCAACCATACCATTCAACTCAAAATCATCCAAGGAACCCAAATCTACCCTCGGTTTGGTCCAAAACCACCTCAAACGTTCCAAAATTGTCCCACAATTTTGGAACCTTTCAACAAAAACCATCCAATCTTCCATTTTCAACCTACATTCATGTTCTACAACTCAACCACATCTCAACAAAAATTGATCCAAAAACCATCAAAAATCACATCGAAAATCCCTATTTACCTCCGACTGAAACCTATTAAAAATGCGATAAAATAACCAATAAAAGAGGAGAGAGAAAGAGGCATTTATCTTGGTTAGCTAGCAAGATTGAAGAGGAAGAGAGAGAGAGAGAGAGAGAGAGACGGAAGAGAGAGGCCGAATCGAGGGAGAGAGAGTTGGAAGAGAGAGAGAGTGTGTGTTTTGTGAGGAAGAAGAAATCGCGAAGAAGAGAGGAAAAAAAAGGAGTCTGGGGCTGCTGGGTTTAACGTAAAACAGCTCTGTTTCTGCTTATTCAAAACGAAATCGTTTTGTTTCCTTAAATTCAGCTTCCACAGACGCGAACAACAAAGCGTCTAATTACTCGAAAAAATGGCATGTCGTTTGGGTTACACAAACGCTCGTCTCACGAGAACGACAGGCCTCCTCACCGGACGACAGCCAAGCCAATGACATGTAGTTTACTAAGGAACAGAAATGATCGGTAGTTCATCTTCTTTCTCTTTTCTTCCAATTTTCTTTCTTTTTCTCCAATTCCAACCAATTTTCACTCAATTTAACTCCCCAATACACTTCAAAATTTCTATTAACACCAACAAAAATTTAACACCAAAATATCATTAATTAATTTAATGATATTTCAAACTAAAATTAATCCATAAAAAATAATTAATTCGAAAAAAAATTCAACGGAAAATTACAGGAAAAATGGTCGGAAAAAAAATCAAGTTATTACACACCCTCTCCCTTCTTCTTCTTCTTCTTGGACAAACAGTGAGGGAAAGGCGGTTTTTCTGGGTTAACAGTTATCGGTTGCTGCTGTGTATCTTCTTTTTCTGTTTCAACCTCTTTCTGGATATCACCCTTCACGGCATGGCCTTGCCGAGATGCATGTTTTCATCACCACCAAGTATTTCCTTCCCACTACGATAATTAATTGCATTGACCTCTTGTCTCAGATTTACATTAGGTTTTGATGGCAATTTCCCTTGATTCTACAACTTATTTATTGAAGTAACAAGTTGGTTAATTTGGCTCCTCAAATCTTGAATGTCATCCTTCGTTTGCTGCTGGAATTGCTGAGTTGAAGTCTCCAAACTCTTCACCAAGTCTTCCAAAGATGATCCATTATTGTTTGACTGAAGATTATGTCGTGGTTGTTCCTGTTGATGGCTACTGTTCTATGGTCCATTCCCATACCTAAAGTTATGATGATCTCGCCAACCCGAATTGTATGTATTTGAATAGGGATCGTATCGTTTCTGATACTGTCTTCCAAAATTATTTACCGCATTGAGTTGACCCCAAATGTCTTCGTCAGTCAATGAAGGACATGAATTAGTAAAGTGTCGTGCACCCCACATATGCCACACACTAGAGCTCTTAGTAGCTTAGGTGTGTTGTTGTTCAAAGCAGAAACAATTTGGCTCAACAAGGAAGTAAGTTCTTCGAATTCAGAATTCTTAGTAGATACCTCATTAACACGTCGCTGTGCAATTTCAATCTTAGTACTGAACTGCTGCGAATTGGATGCCACAACACAGATCAAATCTCGAGCTTCCCTAGGGGTTTTACTGATAATGGCACCTCCACTTGCTGCATCCATCATCCTCCTCTCTAATGGAAGTAAACCATCATAGAAATATTGGATTAATAACTGTTCAGAAATCCCATGTTGAGGGCAGCTAGCACACAATCTCTTGAACAGTTCCCAATACTCATACAAGGTCTCTGAATCCTTTTGCTTAATGCTGCAAATTTCTCTTCTCAAGTTAGCAGCCCTAGAAGTAGGAAAGAATATCTCCAAGAATAGTTTAACCATATCAGTCCAAGTATCAACAGAACAAGGAGGTTGATGAAACAACCAGTCTTTTTCTCTATCAGCCAAAGAGAATGGAAAGGCACTCAATTTGATTTGATCTTCTGAAATTCCTTGAGGCATGAAGCTAGAACACACAATGTGGAATTCCTTCAGATGTTTGTTTGGGTCTTCACTCTCAACACCATGGAATTTAGGTTGAAGTTGAATCAATCCAGACTTCAATTCGAATGGAGCGCATAGTGGTGGATACCGAATGCATAGTGGCTGCTGATCAATAGGTGGGGCTGCTAACTCTCTCAAAGTTTACTCTGCCGAAGCAATTGGTGGAACGACAGGTGGAATGACTTGATGAGCGTAGTGACCATCCATGTCGATGTCTGAATCAGTATCGACTGAAGAATCAGAAATCTCTGCGGGTGTGTCAGTTAGAGGTGGCACTGAAGAAAAGGCTTGTTCCTTGCGCAGTCTTGCTTCTTTTCGCAGTCTCTTTGCTGTCTTTTCAATTTCGGGATTTAATTTGAGTTCACCTGCAAAAGAAGAACACATTCAAGAAAACAAGAAGGTTAAACAATAAAGTAATTAGACAAAATAATTGACACTAGTCCCCGGCAACGACGCCAAAATTTGATGGGTGTTGAAACCAGCAAATTAAATTCCTACTTTGAGCCTAAAATAAGTATTGATTGAAAACAATGACAAGCAGGGTCGAATCCACATACTGGTAAAAATGTTATCTAATTGCAGAAAAGACAAATAAAAGTAAAAAATGATTTGGTTGAGTAGCAGGCAAACAGAGCAATTGAACAAAGAAATTAAATAAAATAGGAATGTAGAATTATCAAAGAATAAATCAATATCACGAAAGCCTAGCCAAGATACATCTCCGTTTCATTTCATTAATTGATCATAGGTAACGAAAGATGAATCAATACTGTTTACACAGGAAAGTTATAGTTACAGGTGAAGCACTCAGTAACCAATCTTTACCTATTGTTTTGGTAGTTCCGGGAGGCCCTGCAAACTACTTCCCTAACCAACAAACAATTCTCAGGACGCCCTGCAGAATTTAATTTGTTGGATGCATTAAGAATTATAAAGACCCAACCCAAGCTAATAAACTCAGAAGCTGCAGTTTATTTAAGCAAGACAATTCTATTCCATTAATGACAGTCGAAGCCCATTATCACAACAACAACGTCGATTTACCACCTGTGCTAGATACGCAATTACGGATCTATGAATCTAACTGGTTATTATTATTCTATCAACTAACTCAATGTGGCCCTCATCAATTCAATCAACATAACAATAATTAATCAATCAAGAACATAAATAGAATAAATGCATAAACAGTAAAGAACAATTAAAACAAAACCTCACAATTAATTAAAGATCAACTTTGATTGTACCTTGACTAGAAAAGAAATTAGTTGCTCATAATGTTAAGAAGAACACAAGAACAAATGTTTTCTTATGAAACCCAAAAAAGTCACAGAATGAAAGTCTCCTCCCAAAATTTGGTGGTTACCCCTGTTAAATCCTAAGGAAGCCATCTCATAACCCTAATACATCTTGTTCCAAAGTTCCAAAAATAACCTTCCTAAAAGACACAAGTCATTCCTTCATGAAAGCCATGTTTTTGCCCTTCCAGTTGTCCAAAACAACCCTTGCATGTGATATTTTAAAGTTTCCAGATGCATCACGTGCTGAACACCCGCTCTCATCATGTCAAGGCCTTACGGTGATCATCAACATCCACTTTTAGCTCAAAACAGTCCCAAATCCATTCTTTCTCACCAAATCACCCCTTAAGCAAGATAAAACACAAAGAAACATAAAAATAGAAATATATGCACTAATGCACGTAAAACAATATTAAAGTGCTAATGTAAATATGCATAAAATGCATGTTAACAGGATGGTATCCAAAACCTACAGTCAGAAAGTGACGATAATGAAGACAACGATAATAGCAGTATTGATGATGTTGAATTTGAAAATGGACACATAATTAAATAGGGGTATATCTTCAACAACAACCAGTTTGCTAAAAATGCTATTAGCCACTATGCTTTGGTGAATGACTTCAAATACAAAATGGAAAAATCTTGCAGCAAAAACTATTTTGTAAGTTGCATGGATAAAAATTGTAACTGGACATTCAAAGCATCAGTTGTCTTTAACACGAAGGCTTTCAAAGTGAGGAAGTTTCACAATGAGCACACATGTCCATTTGAAGTAAGGTTTATAGAACCACGACAAACAACATCATCATTTCCTTCAAGTGTAATCAAGGAGAAATACACAAAAACAAAGTCATATTATGGACCGCTAAACATTCAAGAAGATGCACACAACAAATATGGTATTAAAATAATCAACAAAAAGGCATAGAGGACCAAGGCAAAAATAATTGAGCCTTTACAAGCTCAAGAAAAAAAATTCAAAAACATTCACAAATCTGAAAACAACAGAAGATAGGTAACCTCACGTACGCTAAAGTCTACAGAACTGTACAAAGGTGTCCACATGTTTTAACAAAAAATAATTTGATTTTGCAGGTCATTTTCATACGTATTTTTTGCACTATCATTGTCAATTGAAGGGTGGAAACACTACATACCACAATTGGTAGTTGACAGAGCTTTTCTAAAAGCAGCATATGGTGGAACATTAATCTCAGTATGCATATAATGCATCTACAAAACATTTTCCACTAGCATTTGTTGTTGTGTATTTAGAAAACAATGACTCGTATAACTGGTTTTTGAAAGATTCAGGCAAGCTTATGGCTACAGACCCAGAATGTACATCATATCAGACAGACATAACAGTATAGCAAATGCAACAGAAAAAGTATACCTAGAGGCTGGGCACTACTATTGCATCTACCACTTGCTAAATAACATCAAAATTAAGTACAAAAAAAATCAAGAAGAGTTGCCAAAATTCTTTTTTGGAGCAGCAAAAGCATACACACATAAGCACTTCGGTACAACATGCAACAATTTGACCACATGGATGTGAGAATTGACATTTATCTCAACAAAGTCACTACCGAAAAATGGGCAGCACTCTACTTAAAAAAATAGAAGGTAGGCAAGGACTTCAAAAACAAAGAAATCACTAAATGCAACAAACAACAAAGCATATTGATGAACGCATATTCATACGTATTTATGTGCATCAATTTATATTGTTTTGGATACGAATTGAGCGTTTATCATTAGTTTTGGTACTTCTACGCTTTCTATTGTGTTTTTCAGGTTAATTGATGATGTCTTGGCGAAACGAAGGGAAGCAAGTCGAAACGGATTTGCTTCCTCAAGTGTCCCACATGCGTGTTTCATCATTAGTTTGGAGGTCCACGGCCGTGGGAGAAGCCGTGTAACCCACTGGAACTTAACAAACGAGACACACAGACAAGACTTGAATCACACTGTCATTGGAGGTTAAGACACAACCATGAAGCTGTGTCCGTGTAGTGGGCAAGCTAAGAAAACTGGACATCCACGGCCAGATATGTTATTACACGGACATGATGGACTAGACACGGACAGAAACTGTGTCCGTGTCCCATGGTAAGGTGTGGAATTGAAGGTTAAATGAATCATACAGACGGGGAATCTTGGGCACGGCCGTGCCCGTGTCTTATTCCAGACGCCCTAAATCGCCTATTTAAGTGGGTTTCGGCATTCATTCGAGGGAGAGCCGACTTGGAGACACAAATTCATATCTTTAGAGGCCAGAGGACGGGGGAACAAAGGAGAACATCATTGGGCATCAAGAACGAAGCGATTTCGCGAAGAATTGGAGGATTCAATCATGGGTTTTCCTTCTCTCTCTAGATTTCTCTTTGTTTTTGTTGTATATCTCTCTTTAGTTATGAACTAATTA
>CAODLS010889563.1:0-17417 GCA_948243855.1 Flueggea neowawraea
TGAACTGGGGATTAGCTATGATCAACGTACGTGTATGTACTTATCACGTACGTGTGCTGAATATCAAGTCAGGTAACGTACGTGAGATTAGTGTCACGTACGCGAGAAGACTCTGACAGTGCATTAAATGCGCCTCATTTAATGTCACAACGGTCTGAAATCAAGAGAATAGTATAAATACATGCTTGGGAGACCAGATACAATAGAGGAAATATCTGAGCATTGATTTCTAACAACTACCAAGTATCAAAGCATTGAATCTCTCTTTTATTGATACAAGTATATTTGCTCTTAAAATTTATTCTTCATTTACTTGTATCACTAGTTTTTAATCTGTTGGTGAGTGTTTGAAAACACATTTGAAAAGAGTAATTGTGAGAGGGATCAAGGGTAGATCCGTAGGTTGGTTTTTGTTCTTGAACCGGAATCAAGAAACTTGTAAGAGTTCTCACTTAGCTAGAAAGTGAAGTTGTAATATTTGTGAAGATTGATAGTGGAAATCCTAAGTGGTAATGCTTAGGTAGTGGATGTAGGCATTGAGTTGGTCGAACCACTATAAGTTATTGGTGTTCTTTCTTTTACCGCAATCATTTTCGAAGAAAAATCAAAGCTTCTATAATCACACTATTCAACCCCCCTTCTAGTGTGACTATCGACTCAACAATAGGGATAATTAAAATAATCCTAAAAAAATTTAAATTTCTAAAATGTATAAACATGTAAAGTGTATACAAAATGTAGAATCATTTAATGTTATTTACAAGAATGTCAAAATTTGACCTGTTGACCATCTTTTTGACTACATATTGACCATGTATCAGAAGTTTGATCCCGTGTTGACTACGCATTAGAAGTTGACAAAGATAAGTACAAAACGAGACCAAATTGGCCTCATATACCAAATAGGAAAATGAGTACATAACAAATGCATTTTCACCCAGGCTTACAGAATACATCTCACAATTTTTTTTAAATTTATTTGGTCAATTGTATAAAATGAGTATATCACCAACACATTCTTTGGTGCTCCGGCTTATTCTCCATTACTTTCTGAGAATAGAAAAAAAAAAAAAACAAGCCAAGTGCAACAAATGAATACATACAAAACTAATCACTTTGACCACTGAAAATAAGTACATAACGAAATGAGTACATCACCAATACATGCTTATAAAAAAGCAAGTATAAAATGGCTACATCTCACAATTATTTTAAAATTTATTAGGTCAAATATCTTTTTTAAACTAAAATGTCCAAGAGGTGGAGCTAAGATTTTGAAATCCTAGCCGGCACTTCCTTTGGCGCTGCCTCTATGTGTTTTACTTTTACTCCTCCATTAACACTCTCACTCTTTCATCAACCGCCGACTGTGTTCTCTCTCTACTCTCTCCTTTGATATTGTTTGCCATCATTGCACATCCGGAACAAAAAAAAGCTTCTCACTAAAAATAATCTCCATCTTCAGATTTAAAAACACAAAAAAGAAGTAGACAATGCAAAAAAGAGAAGAAAAGAAGAGAAGAGACATATGAGGTGGCAGATTGCGAAGGAAGAAGAACAAAAGAAAGAGATCGGAGGGCAGAAGTGAGGAAAAAGAAAGAAGAAACATAAAGAGATGACAGAGAGTGAGAAAAAAAGGAGAAAGAGTAGGACCGAGGAGGAGGAGGAGGAGGAGGAGCAGATGCAAGGAGGAGAGGAGGAAAAGAACAATAGAGGAGAGAAGAGAGAGAAAAATGATCAGACTAAGGGGTTATAAAGCGCGTGAAATACACAATTATGTTGTATTTTTTAAATTTAAATTGAGTATGTTGCATTATAGTTATTATAGAGATTGGTTTTCTATTACTAAAATTTAAATATCAAAAGTGAACACACCGAGTAATTTCCTCTATATTATATATGTTTCTTAGTTCTTATGCAGTTTATTCTTTCGACAAACAAGTCCTTCAGTGCCTGAAAAGTGAAAACAAAGGCTTGTTTTTTAAGAAACACGATATTTAGTCATTTTTATGTCTCCGTCGTGGTTTTAAAAATTTATTTTCAATTTTACAATGCATCTGTTACGAGGATCAGTATTTTCGAATTCTAAGAAAGCGAGTGGTTAATTATGGAAACGTAAATTTTTTTAGAAAAACAATGTGAAGTTGAATATTTAAATGAAAGGCAATGGAAGAATAATGAAATAAACGCAGTGAAATTCAAAGAAACACAAATCAATTGAGGTTCTTGAAGTACAGATTTTTACTTAGCTAAGAAACTAACTTTCAATTTAATGATGGAATTGACCATGAATAATGACAATTAAATCATCCTCTAATTCTCATTAACAATTAAAATTGTGCCTAAACTAACAATTTTCGTCCGTCGATATTACACAAATTAGTATAACCCACGAACAAAAATTATCACACACAAAACAAAGATGTTTCTATCTTGCCTGTGAATGTCTAATGTCCAAACTCACAGTTCAAACCTCATTTCATTACACAAGTAATTTTCAAGACTCTGATCTATCAAGGCCTTCATCCCTTGATTCCTCTTGACTTCAAATTCTTCATTTACTTTCTCTTCTATTTTTAGTTTCATTTAACTCGACTTGATTCATCAATCCTACAACTAAATAGAAAAGACACACAAATTACCAACATTTCCTCACAAATTGATGAAAGAAACCACAAATGTATCCACAAAATATGCTCGTATCACTTAGGTGCTTCAATGACTTGGAAGATTCAAAAAGAAAAGAGAAAAAGAAGGAATGAGAAAGACAACTCCGTTTGAGGTTTTAAAATTTAAAAAATTATTCTGGGTGTAAATAGAGGTGAATGATACTTGTGTTGGAAGGCAAAGAATGCATTAAAATCGCCATACTTCATGTGAGTTGGATTGAGAATGGGAAAGCAAAGGCATGTGGTCCGAATTAAATGAGTGCTTGTGTCTCCCTGTGGTCTCTTCCTATTCTTTAGCCTATTTGTGATGCCATGTGATTTAGATCCCAAATTGCCTACCCACTTGTCTTTTTGGCTTTTGTTTTTGTGCATCTTTTCCTACTTTCTTTTGGTGCTATTTTTGATAGTTGATCAAGTGGAGTGTTTGTTATATGAATAAAGAATGATTAATAATGCTTGCCAAATAAAAAGAGAATGGTTAATAATAATAATAATAATACTCTTTTCATCCCAAAATAATAAGTACTAACTACTTTTCAAATGAATTAAAAAATAATAGTTTAAGTAGTTTAACTCATTTAATTTTATTAATTTTTTTATTTATATCTTTTGAATAAATGTACTGGTAACTAATAAATTAGTTAAAAGAAGAGATTAAATAAAGATAATATTATAATTTTATTAATAATAAATATAATAAAAAAGTATGTCTATATTTTGGGATATTTAAAATTAAAAATGTAGTTATTATTATTTGACAGAAGGAGTAATAATAATAAATTATAAGATTCCATCAGGAAAAGTTATGAGTATCTTTAATTTAATATCTTGAATAAAATGAAAACAAATGTTGTTAACGAATTAAGAGCGAATAATGAAACTTTTTTATGAATTAGTATTTTGAATGAAACTGAACAATATATTTTGTACAAATTAATTATTTTTTGAATTTGTATAAACCAAGATTTTAAATTATTAATTAATGTAGTAAATCCAATTTACTATTAATCTTCCGTCAACTATAATCTTATATCTTGAAGATATGAATGTGTTATCAATGTGAATATGGACGTGACTCTCTTATCTTATGGAATAATGCAGCACTATATTGCTGATGGTTGGGCAATATCCCTATTGAACCAACAAAGCCAACCGAATTTCTCTCTAAATATTAATCCTTCGACCATTAATTTTTTTATAATTAATTTCCAACATGTATTTTCCCTCGAAATATTTTACACTTCAAATTTAATTTGTTTAGAAGTCAGTAACACTCTTCTCCTTTCTAACTTTTCCATGTGGGATAGAATAGTAGTATGATTTATCATTAATTATTCAAAAAAGTGAAATCTGTCTCTTTAAACGACACGTCGTTCATGGTTAGTGGCCAAACAACAAGTGATATATGGCTTATGTTGTCCAACTATTTTTTTGACCAACTATTATGTTAGCATGCCACTCGATAGAGAACATCCACGTCAGTATGCTAGGCCAATATTTAATTAACGCCACATACAGAAGATTGACAAATGCTAAAAGTAATAATGGAACTTGAGTTTATGCCTATTTTTGTCACAATTCAAAAATTACACTAAAAGTATAAGATGTACAAACATTGTGCTAAAAACATTAATAAGCGTTTCTACAATAATGCAATTCCGATAAGCTCGAGAAGTGAAGCCCCTGTGTTGTTTTCATGGGATGAGAGCAATCAACATTATGTGGATGGAAAATAAGATAAAAAAAGGGAAATATTAGAAAGAGAAAAAGAAAAAGAAGGTGAAGGGAAAAGAGACTATATGGACCATAGAAAAATATTTATTCGACTCATGAAAATTTTCCTGATGTAAGGGCCATTTTTTTGAACCTTTTGCAATTCATGTTTATGGAGATGGGGGGCCTTGCGAACCAGGTGGCTAATATTCTTGCTTGCTCATTCGGTTGATCGATTCTAATTTAATTGATTGTTGATGTAGTTTTAAAAATCTCGGAGTATTATGGGGTGTTAAATCTATAGGGATGAATTAGCTAAATGTGATTGATATTAAAGTGTTGTTGTCTCGAAAAATGAACAACAATAATAATGAATATTGGAATATTTGAGAATCGTGAACGTCACCTCAGGATCTAAAAATACAAAATACGATGAGGTAGGGATCCTTCCTGAAAGAGTTTCCGACGCTCAAGTCAGTATCAATTTTAGCAAATTATTGATATGTGTGGAGAGTAGAGCATAGTTTGAGAAGTGTTCCTCGTGTCTATTGATATAGAGTAATAAGAGTAAATGTTAATGTTCTGTAACGTTTCTTCTTAATGAAAAATGTAATGTTTTCGTTACATTCTTGACATTAAGTATGTTTTAATGGGTCTTTATTCTCATGTCTCATCATAAAGAAATTTATTTTCATGATTGTTTTAATTAAGTTAAAAACTAATATAGCAAAGAAATGAGAACTAGTAAAATGGCTGAAAAGAGCAAAACAAGACATCAATAATATGAAAGTGTTAGGACATCAAGATTTTCACCTCTACGACTCCAATTTACCATGAACTTAATGGCTTATAAAGGAAATAGGTGTTAATCCACTACATTCATCTAAATTCTCTTTCAAGCAATTTAGATAGTGTGTAATCCTACCGAACTAATTCTTTCGATTAAACTCAATAAAATTAAACCTATTATTCTCTAAGGAACATTTCATCAAACACTATGTGAGCAGTAAGCTATCTCTAACTTAATACACGCACATTCAATATTCTAGAGCTTAATATGTGCTTCATCTCTCAATCCATCACACATATTTCTCATTATGCAATCATAGTGGCGCAGCATGAAACATATAGAAAATAAATACTATGCATTGAACCATTCCAAAGTAAATCAAGTATTTTTATTTAAATCATAATACTCTTTCAATCCATAGTAAGTATTCATCAAAGGGGCTATATCTTTTAGTCCTAACTATAGGTCTAAGCTAACATATTAAAAATAACAAATAACAAGAAAAATAAACAATAAACTTTATGATCAAACCCAACAATGAATTGAGAAGAGATGGTGAAGTGATAAGGAAGTCTCATTGTCAAAAAAAAAACAAGCAAAATGATCAAGCTTCCTTTAACGGGTCTCTCCTTCTTCTCTCTAACCTTCCTCTCTCTCTAGAATATTCAAATGTCAAGTAATGAATCCGAGAATGTCAGTTTTCTTGCCATTTTTAAGGTTCTCCACGAATTGAAGGCAATTTTGTCTACAATTTGCATTTTTTGTGCACACTTGGTCCATACCCGGTTCAAACACCTGACCTCAGGTGTCTTCTATGCTTCTTGTCCAACAAAAATAGTTCATATGTGCTCCATAATTTGCTCGCACACCTTGGACCATATGTGACTCCATGCTTGAATCTAAAAAAATAGCAATTTTGGTCTTTTTCTAGTTCATTTGCTCTCAATTCATCACTTGCAAGTCTAAGGTAAGAGAATTCAATATATTTCACATTTTTCATCAAAATTAACCTAATTTTTTAAGAAATTAATTACGAAATAATGAAGAAATTAGGCTATTAGTTGAGTCTATCACTAGTTTTTTTTTGTCAA
This sequence comes from Flueggea neowawraea, assembly GCA_948243855.1. Classification (NCBI taxonomy): domain Eukaryota; kingdom Viridiplantae; phylum Streptophyta; class Magnoliopsida; order Malpighiales; family Phyllanthaceae; genus Flueggea; species Flueggea neowawraea. Next base: position 6,264 of record CAODLS010889563.1, read on the forward strand.
ATTTCATGATTTAGTGCTCTTTTCATCCCCTAACTGTTCTCGATGTACTCTCATCTGATCGATTGATTGATGAAGTTGATTTTTCCTTCTAAAAAATGTACATAAAGATGGTAACAGGTCTCTCAACCATGGAGAACTTTCCATATCCGACTTAATTAATGCAAAGACAACACACTTACTTAATCAACGCAAATAATATACGCTTTGAGCGTGTAAAGAGATAAATATAAATGTCATTTTTTATGTATATATAAATAGGGCATAAATATAATCTTATCTTAACCATACTTTTACCTGTCAATAACCATACATTTATTGACATATAAATATTTATATATAATGTGCAATAATTATGTAATATTTAACATTGATATACTAAAGTGTACATTTATTAGTATACTAATATGTACATATTTAATTATCAACTAATAAATATTTTTATGGATAATCACATATAATTAATATATAATCCTATGAAATCAAATAGTAAAAATTTAGAATATATGTTATGAAAATTTTGTAGCTGAAATGCTGAGCAAGTTAGAAAATATTATGTTAAGAAAAATAGAAAATATTTATTTTAAGTGTGGGGCTCAATAGATAACAATTTGATAATTCTAGAGTTAATTTTACCTATGATCACTAAACTTTAAAAAAAATTTATTTATAGTTACAAAACCCACATTTTGTTCAATATGATCATTACGATTGAAGGTTTTATTCACTGATAATCACTATAACAATTTTATTAAAATGCTTTGGCAGGTTTAGTGATGTAATTATCACATTATCATGTCACGTCACGGTCACACTAAATCAACTCAACCAAAAACAAAAATATATTAAACTACTAATCGAATAACCAAAAAGTAACCCAACCCAAAAACCCAACCATCAAACCAACCCAACTCTTCTTCTACCTCTTCAGTAACCGTACAAGTCTCTCTCTCTCTCTCTCTCTCTCTCTCGACCTCACCATTCTTTCTCTGTCTTTCTTGACCCCATCACCATCTCTCTTCTTTTCTCAAAACATATTGAATCCAACCGCTACATTCTTGATTGCCTCATCCAACAAAACCGCCATCGATCCTCACTGTACCTCCCCTCAGCAAACCAACATCCAATTTTAAGTTAACAATAACAAAATAATAAAATTTATTCAAAATAAAATACATACATACTATAGTTAAGTAACCAAATCCAACATCCAATTTTTTTTAGTGGCCCGTAAATCAAATTCAATGAAAATATATGTACCATAATTTTCGATCCTTCTATAGCTTGGAAGTATTTGGCCATGAATTTTCTGGATTCCTCACAAAGTTGTAAAATAAAAAGTAAACTTTCTTATTACTAAAAATGTGAGGAAACGGCAGCTAATAAGATCGATATCAAGAGGCAATCAAGGAACAAATTAATTAAATTGAATTTTCACATGAAAACAAAATCAAGCAAAGACAGAATTTTGAATTCTAGAATAATTGCCCAACAATACTAAAACAGCAACAAAAGAGAAAAATAATACAATAAATAATAATAATAATAATAATATAACTAAAACACTATGGTACCGTTTGGATGATATGGAATTGGGCCTGGAATTCCAGAATTGAAGAATTGGACCCGTCAATTCCATTTTCTGGCGTTTGGCTGACACAAATAATTCTAATTTCCAATTCCGTACTCAATTCCAAGTAAATGAAATAAAGCATGCTCCAATTCTTGGGTAAGAGCCTGGATTTCGCAATTCTTGAGTCTGAAAACACCCGCTCTGAAAACACCCGCATACTACTTCCCCCTTCAACTCCACGGCGACCTCTCTTTCTCTCAACTCCACGGCGCACTCGCGACCTCTCTCTCTAGATCCATCTCTTTGTAGATCTGTATCTTCGTTTCTCTCGATTCTTCCGTGGATTCCGATCTTGGTGGTGATAGATTTTGTTCTTTTGAGCCTTTGATTGTATGCGTTTGAGCTTGGACAGGGCTGGTTTTGTTCGTAACTGAACATGTATGTGACATGTGTTGATGTTTATTTTTGCTGAAATTAATTGAGTAATTGCTTTGTTAGTTTGGATTCCTGAAAAACTTTCGAGAAACAAGAACCAAAGAAACGGTTTTCTGTTGTTTCCCATTTTGGTTTACTCTCCAAATTCAGCATCCTTGTTCTGCTTCTGCTTTCGTGTAGCTTCGTCACTTCTACGGGTTTGGCAAAATTTGTCATTTCTTGTGTTGTGATAATGGGTTCTTATTAGAATTTGTTAAAGTTTGTTTCTTTTACTTGATAGGAGGTCAAATGGGGTTCTCTGTTTTCTCTTTTGGTGCTAATAAATGGGGCTTCTTTGATTATTGATACATTTAAGCAGTTATTATGGGTTAATGGGGTTTTGTTGAAGTCTTAATTAGTTTGGATTATCAGTAGTTTCCAGAATAGCTTATTAGATAACAGAAGCATTAATCAAAATTGCTTGGTATCATAACTGGTATGTTTTTTATCTTCTTCTTTTGTCAGGAAAAGTATATTGCTCAATTGGAAGTTAGGTAATCTATATTAAATAATTGTTTAAATAATTAATTCTAATTTTAATTATATTTTTGATTCAATTCTAATTCTAACATAATGTTATCCAAACATCAGAATTCTAATTCTGAGTTAATTTCAATTCCAATAAAATATTATCCAAACATCAGAATTCTAATTTTAGGCAATTTCAATTCCAATAGAACTGGAATTGGAATTCTAATTTTAATTTCAATTCCAATTCTGCAATTCAAACAAATCTTAAGTATATTTCTGTATCATAGTTAAGTCTAGCAGAGAGTCAAAACTACAGCTCTAAACAAAGAGAAAAAAAAAACAAAGAGAAAGGACGAACAATGGTGGTGTTGGATGAAATCGTTAGTCACCCAAGGCTAGAGAGAGGCAGAGCAGTGGTTGTGGTGTGAAATCGAGAGAATACAAAGATGGAAGAGAGTGAAAGAGACGTCGCTATTGGGTTATGAGAAAAGAAGAGAAACGGTGGTGGGGGTTGAGAAAGATAGAGAGAGAGAGAGAGAGCGGTGAGAGAGACATAGAGACTTGTATGGTGAGGTGGGTTGAAGAGGTAGAAGAAGAGTTGGTTGGCTTGATGGTTGGGTTATATGTATGTATGTATGTATGTATGTTGTTAGCTCCAATTATAAATATGCTCATCCATCTCATTTTCTAAAATAAGATATTCAAATTATTGGAAAGCTAAAATGTTTTGAGTGTAATACTAACTTAAGCATTGAAGTTGAGTTAAAATAACTAAATTGATAAGTATTCACATCTAAAATCTTAAATTCTTGAGTTCAAGACATGAGTGAATGAAATAAGGAATTTTCAAAAATTTCTGGAAATGAGTTTCTTATAGTTTTAAGTATTCTTGAGTTTCTAATTTACGTATGTCTGCAACTGCATAGTTAAAATAAAGACGTTAGAGCTATGAGGTTTAAACCAAGGAATTAAGGAGATTAAGAACCGTCTTCCTCACAATGAGGCAACAATACTGTAAATTATTTTAGTGTGTCACGACTGTGGCTGGAATATTTATTGAATTTATACTTGACTTTTTTTGAACATATTTATTGAATTTATACTTGACAATACATTGATGGCTTTTTATTTTTCCCAATTTTCCTTAATACTTTGTGTTTTATGCCTACTTAACATTTTCCTTCACTACCACGTTGGGTGTTGACCCAAGTATCAGAGTAGAGGTTTGGCCTTTTCTTCTTGGAGTGTAAGAAGTTTTACCCTTCTAGTAGTTTTTGTTTCATCTTTTGAGTTATTTCAAAATATTCTGGGTTGATATTCCCTTTACTAGCATCGCACATGAAGTTTGTGAATTTTACTTAGCAGTAGGAAAATTTTTTTTTGGCACAGTTACCTTTTTGCCGTGTAATATGCAACTGCTTTCCATTTTAGGAACTTCTCATTTTGAATTTGATTTGTGTTTGCAGTTGTTTGATTCCATATATTAACACTTCTCATGTGCGTTCTTATTTTATTTGACAGCTATAGTATCAATAGCTCTGATGAGGAAAGAGATCATGTACGATCTCTGATGAGGTATACTAAATTGGCTATTAGTGATTATGTAATATTCTTATTTTCGTTTCCTTTCCTGCCTAATTTCTTTTTTGTTATTAGTTTACTTTCCCAATCTAACTGTTATTTTATCTCGTGCAGAAAAAAGTATGACGATCTAAGGAAACAATGCCGACGAATTCTCAAACGCAATGATAAGTCCTCTAAATTGAAGGAAACTACTGGCCTCAGCAGTGTTGAGGATATTGGCGAGTTGAGTCAGGTTATTGAATCTCCTGAATCAGATAATGTTATTGGTTCCGACAAGTCACCTTTCACTGAGGAAGAGATCCTAGCTGACACAGGTGCAAATAGTGCTGATAGAACCCTTCAATCTTCTGCCTCAGTGGTGTAAGGCACCCCCGAGAAGAGTGTGCTTACTCGCGAAGATAGCTTGGCTGGTGACACAGAATCAACTGATTCCGACTCCTCAGATGAATCTGAAGAGATTGAATCTTTTCTTGCTGCTAATTTAAGAGAGAGAGCGATGAATTTATTGTGCATGCTCAAGGGAATTCTTCTCCTTCCAAGACATATGGCACCTCCATATCCCACAAAGAGGAAGACTTTGCCACATGGCAGAGAATCATCCGTGTGGATGCTGTGTGGGCTAATGCTGAATGGATCATTTATTCCCTGTTGCAGGCTGGAGTATCAGAAATGAAAGCACGGCGATTGGTTGAGAGTGTTGGGTTAAAGGAATATGACGACTTGGAGCCTTGCAGGATTTATCATGCAGCTCGCCTTGTTGCTATCCTTGAAGCATATGCACTGTATGATCCTGAGATTGGTTATTGTCAAGGAATGAGCGATTTGCTTTCTCCTATTATCTCAGTAATGGAAGAGGATTATGAAGCTTTTTGGTGCTTTGTGGGGTTTATGAAGAAAGCGAGGCATAATTTTCGGCTTGATGAAGTGGGGATCCATAGACAACTGGGCATTATATCAAAGATAATAAAGCACAAGGATAGTCATCTATACAAGCACCTAGAGAAGCTTGAAGCAGAAGATTGCTTCTTTGTATACAGAATGGTTGTGGTTCTTTTCAGGAGGGAATTGGATCTTGATCAAACCCTCTGCCTATGGGAGGTGATGTGGGCAGACCAGGCAGCAATACGGGCGGGTATTACTAGGTCAGCTTGGGGAAGGATAAGGTTAAGAGCCCCTCCTACTGACGATCTTTTGCTTTACGCAATAGCAGCATGTGTGCTGCAAAGGAGGAAGCTGATCATCGAGAAGTACAGCAGTATCGATGAGATTATGAAGGAATGCAACAGCATGGCGGCCAGTTGGATGTGTGGAAGCTTCTTGAAGATGCTCACGACTTGGTTGTCATACTTCACGATAAGATTTAGAAAATTTTCCTAGATTTCTGGTTTATTTTCCTTCACTGGTTAAGTTAATTTTATAGTTCTTCAGATCTGTTGTTATAGCACCACTTGGGATACCCTTTTTAAACGGAGGGATCTTCGTCAGGTCACTTGTGAGCAACTTGGCTCGGCCTGAGAAATGCGAGTAATAGGCAATTTGTACATGGATTGAAATGTGAAGCTATGTATGCCATGCCCGCGCTCAGTACTTCTGAGTGGTAGTGGTATCATGCGAAATTAGCATGTTGAGATTTCTTCTTGCTTGGTATTTTCATTGCATTTTCTTCCCTGTGCTATTGTCTTCGGTTATAATATGATATGCGTTCGTTTGTATATGGTAGATTGTAAAAATAAATTGCGGAAATAGATTGTAAAAGCTGATCTTGTAGTAAATTTGCATGAATGGTGAACATGCAATATCCATATTTACTAAACAAGCACACCTGATTGTATTGTATTGAGCTTGATTTGGTAGTCAGTTGAACTAACCTGTTCAGGGGATTGGCATTTCCACTTGCATGATAGGCGGAAAAGTAAAAATAGAAACAAATCAGCTCCCATATACATAAAATTTAGTGTTGTCAAAAAATGAGTTCATGAATTCGCAAAATTGCTTTACTTTTGATGGTATTTGTTTAGTGAATATATCATAGTAACATCTATTTCTTTTTTTATACCATACAATCTAGTTCTTTAATTTACTTTTCTAATTCATCAAAAAAAAAAGACAAAAAGAAATACTAATTAGCTCATTTTTATGCTATAACTATCTCCGTAAGATCTAGTGTGTGACGTTTCATTTGAAGAATATAAGTCTCCGAGATCAATTACTCGAGAGTATTAGGAAACTCACACGTTTATACTAAACTAAAATGGCAATACTTAAAAATGCCACCACTAGTTTCTTAATATAGAATATGTCACCAAATGTTAAATATGTATTAAAAATACCATCTTTTTTTAAATTCGTGAGAATTTGAGATATTTTTATGAAAAATTCAATTTTTTTGTGAAAAATTGACTTTGTCGAGAGAAATTTTTTTTAAAAAATTAAAAATATATTTTTTTAGTGAGTGTACAAAGTATATAGAGGAGCACAGATATACAACGGTGTATACAAGTGTACAAGGCATTGATAATTTCTTTTAAAAAATTGATTTAATAAATTTCACTTGTTGTACACTAGTGCACAAGACATTTGCATTTTTTTATTAACCTGATTTATTCGTGTACACGAGTGTACACAAGTGTACAAGGCATCACTAGTTAACTGATATTTTGGTGAATACAGGTGTACAAGACATCACTAGTTAAACTGATATGTTGGTGAATACAGGTGTACAAATAATGTAAATATTTGTACAAATGTTTACAATTTGTTTTGAATTGGTTTAATACGTTTCGGTGTTTAATTGTAAAATTTTATAACTATAGGGACCAGTTGTATAACTATTAAAAATTTAAATGATTGAATACATAATTTTTGTCAAACTGATGGTAGCTAGGGTTTTGAAAACTTTAGGCGCCACCAACTGAAATCGAAACGAGAAACTGAAGCAGACGAGAAAATGCAACGTTTTTAAGAGAAAAGGGAGCATTTGTGTTAAGGGATTCTACAAAATGCCACGATCAAAATAAAAAAAAAATCTTCCGCTAGAATATAATAAAAACTAGTGACACTCCGCGTAATTAACTCGAGAGTATTAAAGTCCCCTATTAGGATATAAATATATTTTAAAATTTAAATCTTTACTCACTTGATAAAAAAATTCGGTTAGAGTTATACTATTCACTTCAACCAAAATTTTATTAGTTCATTCCTTTCAGAAAATTTTATTAGTTTATTCGATCATTTGTTAAATATAAACACATCGAGGATATTTGTTTTCTGCTTAATCTAATGGCGAATTATTATTCATACATAATTTAATTTTTTAAAAGACGCATCAATTTTTTCTGTTTTTTTGCTGTTATGCAATCTACTAATCCATTAATCGACGTAAATTAAATTGTTAAAATGTCTTTTTAAGCATTAAAAAGTCTCTCGAGAAAACATTTAATTTCAATCCATAAAATAATTATTTAAAATTATTGTAGTGTGTTGTTTTGAGGTCAAGAGCAGTATATTTGCTTTTAAGATAGCTGAAATTGATTGCGGAAATATAATATAAAAAGAATTAAAAGCAAAAAACAAAAGAAAAAAAAAACAAAATGGATCTATAGTAAGAAAAGAACAATTTTAGGGTGCATTTACATTTCACAAACTTTTGAATAAAAATTTACAGAATTGAAGGTCTAATTTCAAAATTTTAACCTAGACTTTAAAAAATATACGGATTTGTTTATAGGGTATAATATTTTGCCATCCCTGATGTATAGTGTAATTTCCTTTGCGGTCCTTACATTTTGAAAAATTCCTTCGCAATCCCTAACAGGAATCAGAGATGAGCTATTTAGAGACCGTAAATGAGCTTTTCAAAGACTTCAAGGAGTGTCAAAGAGAGTTTCAAAATTCATAGACCGGAGAAAATATTACACTATATTTAACGGATAACAATGTATTCAACTCTTGTTTATATGTTATTTCATGTTTATATATTAATTGAAGTTAATTGAAATTTATTTATAAATAATATATATATAAATATAAATATAAAAATAATATATTGATATATATAAATAATATATAAATAAATAAAAATAAGAGTTTGTGAATTGAGCGTTTATATTCATAAATTTAAAAATTATAACTAAACAACCACTGTGTTACTTTCCAGTGATGTAATTATCACCAATTTTGGCGTGTACAGCTCCTTCAATGGCCCATCTACGAGCCCAGACAACAACGATAATCTCTCTCCCGTCGTAAGAGCTAACAGAAACTACACTCCAAACTTTACATTCCTTCCTCTCCTCTTCCAGATCTCTCACTCCCTTAATTCTTAATAATGTCTTCCGAATTTCAAAACGGCGCGGTTGCGGAAGCCGAACACAGTCCGGGGCCGGAACCGGGGCCAGAATCAAGACCTCCACCGGTACAAGTCGCAGAATCAGAGGCAGTGGCTGAATCAGCTGGCAACACGGATCCTGAGGAGGAGAAAGTTCTAGAAGCTCCGATCCAGAATAACGGAGCGGAGAAGGAGGCACCTGCGGTGACGCCACGTGAAACGAACGATCAGAGCGGTCATCGGGAGCTGCGAAGAGACGAAGGGAACAGGACGTTCACGATGAGAGAGTTATTCAGCGAATTGAAAGGCGAGGAAGGTGAAGATGCTGGAACTCCGTACAGGTTTGCTCATTGTTTGATTTAATATCTCCATTTTTACTAGTATTCGTTAATGCTTATTATAAATGAAGGCATAAGTGAGTCAGAGATCTATTACTTGGTGGTATTAGTTCTGGTTTGAGTGTCATGAGTTCGATGTGATCTATTAAGTTGTTGTTTGTGGATATTTTTTTTGAAATTATTTGTGAATTGTTTCAGTCAAGCGAGTACGCAGCTGCATTCAGTGGAACATAACGATGCTGCGATGGAATTGATCAATAGTGTTACTGGTGTTGACGAGGAAGGTCGGTCTCGGCAACGAATTCTCACATTTGCTGCCAAGAGGTACTGCCTTTTTGATCATTAGGTGTTCAAGAATACTTTGTCAACTTCGTTCATTCATTCGTGTTATATCCACTGTAATTGGCCTCGAGTCTGGTACAAAAGTTCGTGATTGAAACTGTTTGAAATTTTTGGGTCTCTATACAGAAATGAAACTGATTTCAGTCTAGGTTCTATTGGTTTTGGCTTTGGGAGGTGTTTTCTTCCTTTCCAGTTGTTCTAAAGTTGTAGTTTACCAACGCTAGAAATTCTACTTCCATTTGCAGGTATGCCAGTGCAATTGAGAGAAATCCAGAAGACTATGATGCTCTATACAATTGGGCATTGGTCCTTCAGGTTCAAAATTTTCTATTGTTTTTGTTCTTGAAACTCTAGTGGCATCAACTACAGTTTTTCATTTTTAACATTAGAAACAATTATGTTTTTGAGCTGATACATTTGTGAGTCTGAATAGACATTATTGAGATAATTCATGTTGGTTGGCTTCTAGTTAGCATATTTTTCTTTGAAATTTGAATAGGAATACATTTTTTTCTTGCAAGCAGAAATTCTCTCATATATTTCACTGTTTTATGTTATGAAATTAAATTTGGTGGATGTTTTTCATGGTATCTTAAAAGATAGACTGTTGGCCAAATATGTGCATTGTAACCACTTTAACTATTTGAAAGAATTAGAATTTATTTCCTTGCTATGTTATTATAAGAAAAAAAAGTTCATTTAGTCATCATTTTATTTTCTGTAGTATATTTATGTATTTCACTCTCAATATGAAGTGAAACTTTAATATAAGTTTTGAAGTCAAACATATTATTTTACTTTGCAATGGTATATCTTGGTCAAAGCTATATTAATGCAACCCTTCTTTGGCTTGCAGGAGAGTGCAGATAATGTTAGTCCAGATTCTACTTCACCTTCTAAAGATGCTTTACTGGAAGAGGCTTGCAAAAAATATGATGAGGCTACTCGTCTGTGCCCCACACTTCATGACGTATGTCTGCAAAACTATAACCTGAGTATTCATGTTTAATATGTTATGGATCAGGTCATATTGGTCATAATAGCTGTCTACCACTCATAATGAAAAGAAAGAAGGAAAAAGAAAAGATCCTGGATGACTTTGGAAGATTTGAGTTCCTGTGGTTCTGTTAAGTTCTTTTTGGGTTTTCACTTTCTTTACGTTTGGATATTAAAGGATGTTATTTCCATGATCCAAATTGTTTAGCCTAGAGAAAAGTCTTGTGATGCACAAAAATGCACTGATTTAATATTCAAATACATAACTCCAGCCTAAAGATTTGGGTCGTGCAGTTGTAGCTCAATATAACAATGCAAAATGGGTGCACTTATGATAGAAATATTAAATTCTAGAGGCTATTTTCCCTTCATTTTTATCATTGCAAGTCATTTATTGCTTGTGAGCCCCCCAATCATTGAATAAATAACACGTCTGACACATTTTCCTGTTACTCTGTTATTACATTGAGCATGAATATATGACATGTATAGTTTCCTTATGTGAAGGTTACATGTGAAAATTATTTGACAGGCCTTTTACAATTGGGCTATTGCAATTTCCGATCGGGCAAAAATGCGTGGTCGTACAAAAGAGGCAGAAGAATTTTGGAAGCAGGTTGATTTCTTAAAACTCTTTTCTGTGCGTCTAATGGTCTCTTGTCAAAGAATTTGTGTTGCTGTTGCTTTGACCTGACAGCTTACTGCAGGAGATCAATAAAATACATGGTGTCAATTAAGATGCGTATAATAGATTTATATGATGATAGGCATGCATAAGTTGTAGGGGTGTTTGCGATGTCAAAAGGACATGAGAATATATAAGAAAATTTGATGTCAAAGGACATGAGAATATATAGCAAAATTTTCTTTTCCTCGTTCACATTAATTTTGGTCAGCATATGGAGCTAAGCAGCATGCTTTTTGTTCTTCATTCCATAATGAAATTCATGTCACTGAAATGCACGATTGTCTGGTTTTGCAGGCTACAAAAAACTATGAAAAAGCTGTCCAACTTAACTGGAATAGTCCCCAGGTATGCTTAATTATTGTTG
>CAODLS010889995.1:0-12286 GCA_948243855.1 Flueggea neowawraea
CATACTGGGTAGTGGGTTATGGACTTGCGTTTGTTAAAAAAATGTTTAACAGTTTTATTTAAACTATTTATTTAGTATTTTGTTATTACGAATATATTTTAATTACATTCGAGAATATTATTTTTTAAAAAAATATATCCCTGCTAAATTGTTTAATACGGTAAATAAGCCGATTGATAATATGAATTTGGGTAGTTTCTATTCTCCGAGGCTTGTGCGAGATGGGCCGGGCTTCCACAGACGGTTCGCTTCGTACGCCAGTCGCGGTCCCGGGAATGGGTCGTGACAATAATTATCCAAAACTACTTATAAAAATTATTCGGGGTATTACATTGCATAATATTTTAGAATATAATTTTTGTATAAATTATCCTTCAAGTAATAACTTATCACATTACTATTTCATTAACTACATTTAGTTGTAAATTATAACTTTTATATTATGTTGTGTGAATATAGTATTTCTTATTATCTCAGATATTTTTCAATCTATTGTTCTAAATTAATGATAAATTATTTGTTAAGTTAATTAATTAAATTTAAACCACGAATAAATGAGTACCCTACAGATAAACAGATATCATGTGGGTTGAGTATGAATAATAATTTTTATCACTCATATGAATACAAATAAAAGATAAATATATAATATAAATTAAAAATATTAATAAAAATATTAATATACTGTACTCATACTCTACTTATTGACATTCCTATTTGTGGTTAGTAACTGTCCTCCAGTTTTCCGCACATTGTTTACAAGCCCACAGATTGTTTCTTTCTTTTCGTTTTTTCCCAAGCACAGGTTGTTTCAACCAGTAGAATTATAATTTATTAGTATTAAAACAAGCTTTAACTCATGGGTTTAATTTTTGATGGGAAGGATTAAAGACTGAATTTGAAAGCAAAATTTGTTTTAACCAATGGTTATGGTTTGTAGTTACATTGGTACTGAAATACTTAATTGCAACATTAAAAAGTCGTTAGTCTAATCCCAAATAAAAGCAAATAAAATGATTTATTAAAAAAAGCACAGGTTGTTTCGTTTGAGGAGTTTATTTTTGACAAATTAGATTGTCAATGATAATTCAGATTACAAATTAATTATAAACTAAATAAATTTTAAAAATAAAAAGTAATTTTCTTTTTTAAAACACTTATTTTGGTTTCTTATCATTAAGAAAGTAATAACGTCACTCTCTTGTCACATCGTCACTAAGGGCAACTCTAACGTACGGTTAATGTCTGATATTAACCATGTGTTAGATGTAGAGAGAGCTTCAAAATTTGATGGGAAGCGCATCAAAACAAGTGGACTCCACTTGCTTAAAATATATTTGTTTTATTTGTTTTATTTATCTTTTTTGTAAAAAAAAATTTGTTTTTCTTTTTTGTTTCTTTTCTTTTTATTCTTATTTATCACCATATACATTGTAAAAATTCTTAAGTTGTATTTTTATTTCTTTTCGTTATTTGAAACCATTTTGGGGAGACTTGAGAAGAAAATTAGTGTTTTTTTTATTTTTTTCTTTATTTTTGTAATTTCTTAAGTTGTATAATTTATTTTTTAATGCTAATTCTGGGTTATTTATGTAATTTTCTATTATGCATAATTTATTTTTATTTGGTTAATTTCTAATATTTTTCTCATTGTTAAATTTTTAAACGATCTATTATTTATTTTATTTTTTAAAATATCTTTTAAAATTTAATTAAAGAATTTTTATGATAGGTTTATTTCAAATATTATTTTTAACTCAATTATTAACTCGCAAAACTATTTATGTGAAATAAATATATTTTTTATTATTTATGATTATGCAATAATTATGAGTCTTATAATAAAATATAATGAGAGATTAATGATTAAATATAATATAATAAGTAAAAAATTAATAAAATACTAATGAGGCAAGTGCATTAACTCCTTTGAGAAATTAAAGAATAGAGATGTCCTAATATAAGACCGTGTGTAAAGATCTTTTCAAGCATTTGACGCGTGATTTAAATTAATCCATCGGCTTTGTTTTGTTGGATTCAATTCAATCATCATTTTTGTTTACTTAACATCAAAACAAAATGCTAAGAGGGCATGAGATATATGAATGGGAGAGTCCTTTTGTAAGGACAAAGAGACACTGTAAGGTAAAACGAAAGATATCTTTCACTCTTGTATTGGTAAAAAATGTGACTTAATAACTTTGCAAGGACTCTTTTGGGTCATACTTATTTGCATATAGTTTTGATACTAAAACAAACTCTTTGCAAAAGTAATGATTTTGACTATAAATTCGGCCTATTTTAATGTTGGGTCCCAGTCATAATTTGAGTCGTTCTATTTGGCTTGGATCTCAAATAATATAACATATTTTTATTTTGGCATTATACCTATATATTAATATAAAATGCATGAAAATTATAAGTGTGGTATATTTATATATGGTTTAAATTAATGTATTTTCAATCATTATATTAATATTAATTTGATATTGAAGATTAGAGTGAAGATAATAATTTTTGCTACTCGTATAACTACGGGTAGAATGTTGATAAAAGATACGAACTACAGGCATATATAAGAATATTGATATACCTTATCTATTATTATCCCTAATCTTGATAGCAATTTTTTTTCTTTTAGCAAATACGTTGAAAATGTGGTAGAAATAATAGTGATTTTTGTTTTTTTTTTCTCTATTCTGGTATTTACAAATCACAACTTCAGCGAACACTATCCTGGAAAGTAAGTTGTAAGCAAAGAATGAATAAAGGGTAAAATTTATAGCGGTCCCTAAGGTTTGATCATATCTCGGGTGCGGTCCCTCAGATTTGAAAATTAGCTGATTCGATCTCTACGCATTAACACCGTTAATTAAACCTAACAGAAAATGTGAAAAGACTGATTTACCCTAAAAAATGTATGCAACATTCATAGCCAAATTCTACCTCCATTAAAAATGACATAGTTTCGGCTTTTGTCTTTTTATTTATAACTTAGATGACAAAATGTAGATCGGCTCACTCTCACTCTCTCTTTCTCATTGCCAAACGACGAGGAAGAAGAGGACTTCGATGGAGACGAACGTAGATCAGGAGAGCGAGAGACGGAGAGAGAAAAGAAGGAAGTAGAGGACGGATGGGTGAGAGGAGACAACAACGGAGGCAGAAATCAGCTCTCTCTCTCTCTCTCTCTCTCTCTGCGAATGACAACGAAGAAGAGGATTTCGATGGAGACGAACGTAGATCATGAGAGTGAGAGACGGAGAGAGAAAAGAAGGAAGTAGAGGACGAAGGGGTGAGAGGAGACAACATCAAAGGCGGAGATCGGCTCTCTCTCTCTCTCTCTCTCTGCGAACGACGACGAAGAAGAGGATTTCAATGGAGACGAACGTAGATCAAGAGAGTGAGAGACGGAGAGAGAAAATAAGGAAGTAGAGGACGAAGGGGTGACAGGAGACAACGTTGGAGGAGAAGATCGGCGAAGCTGTTCTGTTCTTGGGGTTTGAGATCAGCAGAGGCAAGAGAAGGAGAGAGGAACGAGGAGAGAGAAAGGTGCGATTGACTGACTATCAAGGTGGAGGTGGAGCACGGAGGAGGTGGAGGACCAAATGCAAAAGGAAAGAGAGAGAGAACGAAGATGCAGTGGTGTTCACTCCTCCCTGTCCCACCGTGTCATCTCTCACTTCTCTCAATCTTGGATTTACTTTGTTTGTGTTGATATTGAATTGAATTGATAGTCTTGATGTTAAAGGTGTTTCAGGAATTTGTAGAGGATGGGAGCATTCATCGAGGTTTTGGTTCATGTTGTTTCCGGCGAAAGTGTCAAGACCCATTCCCTGGACCGTGACCGACGTACGAGATGAACCGTCTGTGAGAGCTGGCCCCATCTCGCACAAGCCTCAAAGATACAGAAACTATACACCCATTTGATTAAAACATGTTATTAAAACCATTTTCGAGAAAATCATATATATATATGATTATAAAATATATCAAAAATCAATACAAGCGATAAATCACAAATCCAATATCTCAAAATAAACCTACAACCAGTAGACTCCATAACCCAACAGTAAATTGGAGTGAAACATCTAACACAAATGAAGTAGCCCGACCAAAAGGGTACTACAAACCAAAAGTATATATTTCACTGGGCGAGGATGTCAAAAGTTGCCGAGTCGAATCAACCAGCAAAGATAGAAACAAGACAACACCGAAAACAAAAGAAGTCAAACCCAGTGAGTGAGGGACAACACTCCAGAATGGCTCATATGTGCCTCACAAAGACTGATTTGAAAATCGTTAGAAAACTACCACATGCACGTATACGACATAAATGTATATATATATATATATATACACATACATACTACATACATAATATGGTTTCAGAAACACGTTTCCCAAACGTTTACACCCAAGAAAATCACATGCGTTTTGGCAAAATCGATACTACTAGTATCATAGTAAAAAATAATATATATGTATTATAGGACCGGTAACAATCGTGGTGGGAACTGGATCACTCAACCACCTCAATAATGATTGTGGACTTTGCCACTAATTCGGTAACAAATCATATGTCGGGCCAGAGCACATGGTTATCAACAACCCTGATAGCTTGGTCAAATCATACATTGATATACCAAAGGCTACGAACCTCGTAGCAAAGGTGTCCCGTAATGAAAAACCATTATCTCAAAACAATCCATGCATTCAGCATCAAAAACAATTAAACATATATATCAATATATATACGTAATTCTTGTCCAAAAACAAATAGTGAATATTTTATTCACATAATCTAATTGTCCAATTAACAAATCCTTAGATTAGTCCGGTTTCAAATATGTGTTATGCACATAAAAAACATAAATAGTTTCGAGACACAGCCTATGTGTCTGAAGCTGTCATCCACTCACCTGGGTGTCTAAGCTCTAGTACCTGGTACCACTGTTAGATGGTTGATCCCGCTGACAAAGGCAGAAAGCTAAAACAATTATCAGAAACAATGATGTATGAGACACTGGTACTGTGACTGTACTCAAAATGCGAGCACATGCATATGAAACCCTCAAAGATCGCTCAAAATCCAATTCGAAAGTGAATCCATCACTTTCGACCCAAAACTCGAAATCCACGTAAAATTACAGTTTGGTCCCCGAACAATGTAAAATTACGTTCTAGTCCTCGAGACTTGACATATTACCAAATAATCCTCAAAGCAGTCAAAATCTCCAAATTAGTCCTCAGACTCTCCGAATTCACTAATTACAAAATGTCACAATTTGGTCTCTCAGAACAACTGTTTACTTGAGTTAGTCAGAAGTTAACTCGGGTTATATGTGGTTTGGTTTACTCGAGTTAGTCAAGGAATAACTCGAGTAAATCATGGCCTATTTTACTCGAGTTAACCAAAACTTAACTCGAGTAAATTTGTGCCTATCTTACTTGAGTTAACAAAATGCTTACTCAAGTAAATCACTTACTCATATTGTCCAGTTCGACCAAGCACTCAAATCAACTAATAAAAATCAATCTTAAACAACTACATTTACTCTAATCATTCTCCTAAACACGAATATAGACTCAAATCCATCAAAGCAACACGGAATCTCACCAAATCACCCTAAATCGAGTTGATCAAACCCATTTGAACCCTAATACCCTAGTATGCATAATGTTGTAGAAATCATGTGGAAAGAAAGGATTAGAAACAAGATTTTACTTCAAGAAACCCAAAGAAAGTGTTGATGAACAACTTGAGAGAGATTGGAAGAAATGTTTGATTTCGGTCGGTTGGGGTCTTTTAAAGACGAAGAACACCGAAACGCGTCATTCCACTTTTGCACAGATAACTCGAGTTACACAATGATTAACTCGAGTTATATGGACCTCATCTAACTCGAGTTACAATTCTGGATAACTCGAGTTATATAAGGGTCACACAACTCCTCGAGTTATCCACTCTTCAGACTCGCTACTCAAGGTTCCAAAACACAAACCCTACATGCTCATCAGCATTATCGACTATCAATTAAAACTACACACTCTCAATAAGGATGAACATCAATGATCATCAATCGAACTCCAATCGCTATAGGAAATATAGCTAAAACGAGCGGGATATTACACCTGCGGTGGAGGAATCTATGATTCCGAACTCAAAGAACTAGCCGTTAGAGGTTCAATTAAGAGTGTTTTAATAATTTATGATATGGATCAAGTTTGGAAGAAGTTGGCTGTTTTTTTAGTTGCTTTATTATCAACATCTACCATTGTCATTTGCCAATTCTGTTGAATTTATAATTTGAAATTGTCTCATGCATGCATCACTCTTTGTTGATTCTACTTTTTAAAAGATTATAGGAATTCAATCGTTACTCAATTTTGCTTTTTTACATTCTTTCTTTTTTCGAAAAGTATTCCAATTTAGCAAATAAAATCTGTCGAACAAAAAAGATATGCACAACATGTAATTGGGCTCGGAAGAAACAACAATTTGGATTGGAGGATGCACTTAGTTGAAATCCATGGTTATGTTAACCAACTTCCGATTGGGAAAATTCAACAACTATACGAAATTAAAATTTAGAATTGGACTTTTGTCATACTTCAAATCCATTTTGACAAATAGAAACACGCTTGAAACATCTTGTAAAAATACCAGATTTTTATTTTTTTGCGAAAAAGATAAATTTTTAGGGAGAAAAAAATCTGACTTTCAGAATATATCTGGTGGTATTCAAATATATTCAGTCGTATCCAAAATGTCTTCAAATCACAATTTTTTTTATATAAAATTCAATTTAATAATTTTTTATATAATACTTTTTAAGTTACATGCCTCCAAATTACAAATTTTAATTTAATTTTTACAAATTTTTTCGATAGTCCCCAAAACGTATCCAAATCTCAATTTTTATAATTTTCTTATAGTATCCAAATTTCAATTTTTATATAATTTTGTGTAATATTTTGTATTTCTTAAATTAAGTTTAATTATTTATGTTTATTAGTTTTGTTTTGTTTTATTTAGCAGAAATTAATTTTGTGTCCAGTGGTTTACGAACGTATCCAAATGTATCTGCATGTGTCCAAATGTATTTGCATGTCTCCAAATGTATTCGTGCATCACCAAATATATCCATTCTTGCACAAAATCAATATAATTAAAAAATAAAAAATATTTGAAATTGTTTTAAAAATAGGGGCATTTATGTAATTTTATAAAAAAAAAAGAGGGAGCAATTAGGGCTTGGAACCCTAGTCGCCGCTGCCGCAAGCCGTCTCCGTCGACACTCCAGATTTGGTGAACATAGCTGGTTGCTCCAGTTTCGGTCTGGAACATAAACGCACGACGTCGAGCACGAAGCGAGCAGACCAGATGACACAGAATTGACGAGACCGACGAAGATCGAGAGGGGAGGCTACAAGAGAGGAAGGCGAGACGACGCCACTTTGATCTCCGTAGCTGGAACGAAACGAAACAGCGAAGATCGAGATTCAAGGAGAGAGTAGAGAAAGGAAGAGAGAGCAACGAGGGAAGGAGGAGAATGGAACAACGAAGGAGAGAGAAAGATAGGGAGATAGAGCGGCGGCAACGCTAGGGTTTCGACAGAGAAGGGGGGAGAGTTTCGGGGGAGGAGAGAGGGGAGAGAAAGGAGGGGGAGAGAGGTGATGAGATAGCGTGATATGAGAGAGAGAAAAATGAAAAAATGAGGAGAAAAATTAATTTTATGACTGAATGTGGTATTTTTCAACTAAAAATTAAAAATATGGTATCTGAATAATTGAATATTAAAAATATTGACATTTTAATAATTAAGAAACTTATATTTTTATTAGTCAAAATGAAAATATTTATACTGGTACGTAGCATAATTTACTCCCTCCAATTTGCATGCAAAACCTGAAAACTCACGGAACTTGTATTCAAATCCATATGGGGCTTGTATAAAAATTACAAAGATAAAAAAATTGATATTACAAACATGCGGACCCAATTTTTGATATTACGAGCGTGTAGACACAATTTCTAAATTACATCTTCATGTACTTGTATATATGTTGTTTATATGTATTATACATATCCGTATTTTATTTATGTTTTGTATATATATGTTTTTATGTTGTATATATATTTAACATAGAATGAACAAGTCATAAACGTAATATATACAAGTTATAAACATAACATAAACAAGTTGTAATACTAATAATTACATATTTTTCATCTTTGTAAAAGATGATCATGTTACAAATATAGCATAAACAAATCATAAACATAGCATAAACATAGTATATATAAGTTACAAATATCGTACAAACAAGTTATAACACTAAAAATATATGTTCTGCATCTCTGTAAAAGATATACAAGTTACAAATATAGTATAAATAAATTATAAATATAACATATACAAGTCATAAACATAGTATATATAAGTTACAAATATAGTATAAAGAAGTTATAAAACTAACATTTATATGTTTCATATCTCTATGAAAGATATATAAGTTACAAATATAGTATAAATAAGTTATAAACTAAAGTCCATAAAATTTGAAAATAAACATTTGTTAAAATGTAATATATAAAAGTGGGTAGTGAAAAATAATATTGTAAAATATTATAGATATATTGTATAAAAACTACAATCCAATCCTTATTAGTATGGCCTAACAGTCCTTAGCCCATCCCATTAACTTCACGTTGATTCCAATTCACTATTCCACTTTTATCTTATAAAAATAACTGAACTTTCAAAGTGAAAACTAATAGAAATTGTACAAGCAACTTACACAAATATCTCTATTTAAACAATTAATTACAAATGGCCAATTCACTCATTTTCTTCTCATATCATAGAAATTTTTTTCTTATATCATACCCTTCGGCCTATCTTTACTATAATTTGTTTTTAATATTTTTCAATTTTAGTCCTTATATTTTATTTTATTTTCATTTTAATCAATTTTTTATTTTTTAGATTACCCCATTTTCACTTATTTTTTTAAATCTAAAATTTTTCCAACTAACTAAAAATCAACACATAATAAACTTTTTTATAACC
Source organism: Flueggea neowawraea (assembly GCA_948243855.1). Taxonomy (NCBI): domain Eukaryota; kingdom Viridiplantae; phylum Streptophyta; class Magnoliopsida; order Malpighiales; family Phyllanthaceae; genus Flueggea; species Flueggea neowawraea. The sequence continues at coordinate 9,078 of CAODLS010889995.1, forward strand.
TTTTTAAAAACTTTTTTTTGTTCAAAAAACAAAAAAAAAAAACCTAAAATCAACACTACATAAAATTTTTTACATTCAACCTAAAATCAATCCTACAATTTTTTAAAACCTCAATATCAACCTAATATCAACTCGACATAAACTCTACATTAATTTTTTTTAAATCGACATAAAATCAACTTTATATAAACTTTTAAAAAACATAAAGTCAACCTAAAAATCAACTTAATATCAACTCCACATAAACTTTCTATATATTGTTTTTAAAACAACCTAAAATCAACTTTACATATACTTTTTAAAAACCTAAAAATCAACTCAATTTTTTTAAAAAAACCTTCAAAATCAACCTAATATCAACTCCACATAAACTCTACATATTTTTTTCTAAATCAACCTAAAATCAACTTTACATAAATTTTTTTAATACCTAAAAACAAATTTTAAAATAATAGTACGATAATTTAATAATTATTTTAACAATATTTAACCTTTTTTAATTTTTATTAACATTTAAAATTAATTGCTAAAATAATATAACGAAAATTAAAAATAAAATAAAACAACAGCTAGGATTTTCGAGAAACCCTAGCCGCCGTTTGTGGCATCTCGTTCTCAACCAGCAATGGACGAGGAAGGCAGTTCGACGTGATGTCGGAGAAGACAGATCGACTCGAGGAAGGCAGATCGGCGAGAGGAAGAGAGATCGACGCGAGGAAGGCAAATCGATGCGAGGAAGACAGATCGACGCGAGGAAGACAGATTGACGCGGAGGACAAATGCAAAGGACAGAGGAGGTCATGAAAAGAGAGAGAGACAGAATAAGGGGAGCACGATGAGCGAAGAGAGGAGGCGAAGGACGAAGGAAGAAAGGAGGCAGAGTCGTGGAGGAAGACAGGAAGCGGAAGGAGGAAGGATGTAATACCCCGTCCAATTTCGATTCAAGATTCTGAATTGGGTTTGTTTTGGGAGATCTGGGGTTGATCTTGGCTATGATTTATTTTGTTTCGAAATTCGAGGACAAATTTCTTTTGAGGGGGGAAGTATGTAATATCCCGTACTTTCCAATTATGATCCATATAGTTTTCAAATTTGGAATGGAGGACTTTTGGGAATACTAGTGGATGGTGTATAATGTTCATGATGAAATCATGTTAGGTTAGATGTTGTTAAGTGTTGGAAATGATTCGAGACGAGTTCGGTAGTAAGAGAAGTTAAGAAGGGAGAAACAAAGCATCCTACGTACGTAAGGCTAAGCCTAACGTACGTAAAGCAGACAAAACTAACGTACGTGAGAAATAGGTGTCACGTACGTGAGCTGGGCTCTAGGATAATTCAAGTACGTGAGATTTGGGGGTGACGTATGTGAGGCAAGGATTTTCAGTTCTAGAACATGATTTTTTGACTCGTTAACGTACGTGACTTTTATCGTAATGTACGTGAGGTCTTCCTAACATACTTCAAGCTTAGATTCACGTATGTGAGACTCCATTTTCTATATATATCCGAACCCAACCATTTCGTCCTCCATTCTCTCACCTTCAGATCGATCCTCTCACTATCTCATTGCTTGCCCAGTATTCCTAATCATCTTTGGAGGTAAGATTATCATTCTTTTCTTATTTTTGATTCCTCTTTCATGCTTTTGATTCATGGTTTTGCATTTGGACGAGTTGGGCTAGGGCAATTCTTTGACGATTTGTGATGTTCTGATGTTAGAGGATGCTTGTATGGGTTAGATGGGACTTAGATGAACTTGTTTCAAGCCTTGAATGATGAGATTTGATGAGTTATTGTGTTGGCTAGGGTTAGGTTCGGTTTTCATGATTTTTGGAGCGATTTGGAGTTTGTTTGATGGAATTGATGATTGATTAGCGTTTATGAAGGTGTTTAGGGGTAATGTGGGTAGATTGAAATATCGAGTATTGATTGAATCGAAAGTTTGATATTTTTGAGAATAAAACTTTATGTTTTACCATTTTTGTAATTTCTTAAAAGTTGAGGTCAGATTTGTAATTTCAAAAATTTGAGCTCTAGAAATGTAATTTTGAAAAAGCTAAGGTATAGATTTGTAATTTCTATAATTATAGGGACTAACTTGTAATTTTACAAGTTAAGGATTAAAGAGTAATTTCTGAGGGTTCAGAAATAAATTTGAGAATTCTAACTAATGAAAAACCTCTTGGTAGTTTAAGGATACTTTGAGGACTATATGGGAATTTGCCAAGTTTCGGGGACTAAGGCATAATTTTGCAGTGGTCGGGACCAAACTGTAATTTACGAAGATTATGGATTTATGATCGAGGGTGACGAATTCACATTCGATATATGTCTTCAACGACTATGGAAGTTTGCATTGCATTTTCATATCATGCATTTGGTATAGTCCACAATACCACATTTTGATATATGTTATGTAAGTATGTGTTCAGTTTCATGTTTCTGCCAGCGAGGCCAGCCACCGGCAAGTGGGGCTTGATTGGCGATTGCACTTGGATTTCCAGGTGAATGGATGATAGTTTCAGACACATAGGTTATGTCTCAAAACTGATTTTTTTTTATGTGTATAACACATATTTGAAATCAGACTAATCTAAGGATTAATTAATTAAATAATGAGATTATGTGAATAAAATATTCACTATTTGTTTTGGAAAAGTATTACATATATATATTGATATATATGTTTTGATGGTTTTGATACTGAATGCGTGTATTATTTTGAGATAATGTTTTTTATTATGAGACATCTTTGCTACGGGGTATGTAACCTTTAGTATACCAATGTATGATTGACCCAGCTATCAGGGTTGTCGATAGCCATGTGTCATGGCCCGACATATGATTTGTTATCAGATTAGTGGCAGAGTCCACAATCATTATTGAGGTGGTTAAGTGATGTAGTTCCCACCAATCATTATCGAGGTGGTTGAGTGATGTTCCCACCACGATTGTTATCGGTCCCATAATACTTATATATGGTTTTGATTATAATACTAGTAGTATTGTTTTTGCCAATACACATGTGATTGCCTTGGGTGTAAACGTTTGCGAAACGTGTTTCTAAAATTATACTATGTATGTAGTGTGTATACATATATATATATATATATATATACATTCCTGTCGTATACGTGCATGTGGTAGTTTTTCAACGGTTTTCAAACCAGTCTTTGTGAGGCACGTGTGGGGCACTCTGGAGTGTTGTC